>PISX010000873.1:0-230699 GCA_004024625.1 Mellivora capensis
CCAGGGTAGCTAAATCACTTAAGTGTCTGTGTTCTGCTCAGGTCATGATTGGGATGGAGTCCTGCATCAGGCTCCCTGCTCAGTAGGGAGCCTGCTCCTCCCTCTGCCTGCCACTCCCCCTGCTTGTGCCCTCTCTCTCTCCCTCTCTGACAAATAAATAAATAAAATCTTAAAAAATAAGTAACTAAGTAAATAAATAAAATGTTTTCTTTGGCCCTTATATTCATAAATGGGCCGAGAATGATTGCTCTATTTCAAACTCTTAGTTCCAAAAAGAGGAACAGGGATCTTAAACTATTTATAGTTCTTAATTGTTAATATTTGACTCATTATTGACCTTCTTCCCTAAATATAAACTAAAATACTATATATTGTGGCTACGTAGAAGTTTATAAACTAAGCTACCAAAAAAAAAATTGATTTGCAGGAAGCAGCATAAAAAATTTTTTTGAAAGACTGGGTAATGTTTGCCAATTTAACAGAGTCCTTTAGGCTTTGAAGACCTTGTGGTTTGGAAGCCGTGCTTACCTTCCAAGAGGAACTTTCCTATGCTTTTTTTTTTTTTTTTAAGATTTTATTTATTTGAGAAAAAGGGAGAGATCACAAGTGGCAGGAGGGGCAGAGGGAGAGAGAGAAGCAGACTCCCTGCAGAGCAGGGAGCCTGCCACGGGGCTCAATCCCAGGACCCTGGGATTATTACCTGAGCTGAAGGCAGACACTTTACTGACTAAGCCACCCAGGTGCCCCCTACTTTTGCTACATCTGATGAAATGGGGTGATGGGAAAGAATTATTTTGGCACTATGCCAAAAATAGAATTTTAGAGATTAAAGTTCTAGATGATTGAGTTTCAGGTGTGGGGCCTCATCCATCAGTAAAGTATGGGCCTGATGTTTCTGACTATAGTCATACAACATTTATTTATTTATTGACTTAAACATCTCATAGTTCAGGCTCATATCCGATATTTACAAGTGCTAATGGGTCTTTTCTGATCCCCTTCGCCAGAAACACTTCAGAACTTAATTCTGTTACTGTATTACCTTTTTTTAACAAAAGAACTTGGAAGGTATAGATAGGGACCATTTGAGATTGTGAAACCATTCTGAGATCATTTTCACTTTAAAAGTAACTAGTTTCAAGAGATTAGATTTTCTGTTACTTAGACAATGATAAAATAAAGCCTCTGTATGTTTTACAATCTAATAGAATTATAAGGTTTACATTTAGCAGTTGTTCCTAGTTGGTACATAATTCTGCAGGTGTATCCACCCCCTTCCAATTCACATCCATTTATGTTTCTCTACTCTGCCTCAGGAATTTTAAAAAACTAGTTTGGCTCTGAACCAAAGAGCAAATTATGTTCTTTCTAGCTGGCTATTGTCTCACCTGTGTCTTCACATTCTCTCTGTCCTTATATACTCTTAATCCTTGCCCTATTCAAAATCTTTACCAGATGGGGCGCCTGGGTGGCTCATTGGGTTAAAGCCTCTGCCTTCCGCTCAGGTCATGGTCTCAGGATCCTGGGATCAAGGCCCGCATCGGGCTCTCTGCTCAGCAAGGGAGCCTGCTTCCCCATCTCTCTCTGTCTGCCTCTCTGCCTACTTGTGATTTCTCTCTCTGTCAAATAAATAAATAATTCTTTAAAAAAAAAATCTTTACCAGATGAAGTTTTTATTTTTTTTATTTTTTTTTTAATTTTTATATATTTGACAGATTGAGATCACAAGTAGGCAGAGAAGCAGGCAGAGAGAAAGGAGGAAGCAGGTCCCCTGCTGAGCAGAGGGCCCATGCGGGGCTCGATCCCAGAACCCTGGGATAATGACCTGAGCCGAAGGCAGAGGCTTTAACCCACTGAGCCACCCAGGTGCCCCCATACCAGATGAAGTTTTTAAAAAATATATTTTTAATCTATCCTGGATAAACATCAGGATCCTTCTACAGGCTCCTAGTCTGTGTGGAAGAGCAAATACAGCAAGCAGAATATCTAAAATGTTTTTTTCTGTGAACTTAATAATACCGTGTTTAATACCCAAAATGTAATAGGCTTACAAATTCTAACTACAGGCTCCCTGTTCATATGATAATGAACACTGTTGATCTTGAATTTTCAGTTTAATTGGAGAAAAGGGGGATCCGTATTCTTCAACTAGGAAAAAAAAAAAAAAGAGTTGGAATTCCAAGCATACCTGTTTGAGATGATAATCAGCGGTGTACTGGTTCCTCTAGTTAAAGCCCTTCCGTGACATTCAAGGAATCTCCATTCGTGCCTTAGACCACACAGAGGATTTGCATGGTGCATTTGGGTAGTCTGTTTATACGGTGAAACTCTGCCGGTCTGACACTAGAGATGCTTCTGGGAATTTTATCAGCCATAATAAAATCATTCTCTGGTGTTTGTCCACCAAATCCCACCACGAAAGAAAATTTTATTTAATAAGTAGTGACTTCCTGTAGTATTTTCAGATTTTACTGCTCAAGCAATATAATATTGGGTCAAATTGAGTTCAAAGCACATAATTTTTGCCAGTTTGATAACTCAAGGATGAGAGTCCTATCATGCCAGAGTAGAAACTACTCTTTGGCTTCTCCCCAGTGAAGGACTTGTACTGGCTCTTTGTTCTTTGCTTTCAGACTTTTTGACCATGACACAGTAAGAAATCCATTTTACACTGTGACCCAGGATACATATAGATGTATTCTAACAGAAACAACAGTTCGATGAAAGCATACCCTTACTCCATGTGTAATATACTCTAGCATTTGCTATTCTGTTTCACTTTTTTTTTTAAGATTTTATTTATTTATTTGACGGACAGAGATCACAAGTAGGCAGAGAGGCAGGTAGAGAGAGAGGGAAGCAGGCTCCCTGCTGAGCAGAGAGCCTGATGTGGGATTCAATCCCAGGACCCTGGGATCACGACCCGAGCCGAAGTCAGAGGCCTTAGCCCACTGAGCCACCCAAGGACCCCTCTGTTTCGCTTTTTATTGATCTGGTTTGTGAACCACTAAGTTGATTCATAGCCACCTAATGAATCTCACTTAGTTCATTGTGCTTTAGCCCAAGTGATTGCTTACTGCCATTAACAGATTCTTTGGTGAACACAAAATCTTAATTGTATCTGTAATGAGAGACTGTGTTTTGAAAGTTCTCTGGAGTTAAACGACATTACCTCATTTGCCCCCCATTTCCCACCCTCATAATATGAAAGAACTGGGTGGGTATTTTTTAACTTTTTATTTTGAAACAATTTCAAACTTACGGAAATATTTTAAGAATAATACAGGGGCGGGGTGCCTGGGTGCCTCAGTGGGTTGAGCCTCTGCTTTTGGCTCAGGTCGTGATCTCAGGGTCCTGGGATCGAGCCCCGCATCGGGCTCTCTCCTTGGCAGGGAGCCTGCTTCCCCCCTCTCTCTGCCTGCCTCCTTGCCTACTTGTGATCTCTCTCTCTGTCAAATAAATAAATAAAATCCTTTAAAATTAAAAAAAAAAAAAAAAGAATAGTACAGGGGTACTTGGCTGGCGTGGTCAATTGTCTGACTTCAGTTCAGTTGTGATCCTGGGAAGGAGCCCTGTGTCAGCCTCCCTGCTCATCCTGGAGTCTGCTTGTCCCTCTGCTCCTCCCCCTCTCGTGCTCACTCGCTCGCTCGCTCTCTCTCAAATAAATAAAATCTTTAAAAAAAAAAAAAATAGTACAAACACCCTTGTATATTCTTTACCCAGAGAGCACATTCAAATTTCACCACTTGTCCCAATCATGTTCTTTGTAGCCGAAGGATCCAGTACAGGATCACACATTAGATCTGATTCTCATGTCTCTCTAGTTTGGTCTTTCCCTTGCCTTTCATGATGTTGTTTTGGGGGTTTTGTTTTGTTTTGAAGATTTTATTTATTTGACAGAAAGAGAAAGCACACAAGCAGGGGGAAAGGGAGAAGCAGTCTCCCTGCTGAGTGGGGAGTACAACACAGGGGCTTGATCCCAGGACCCTGAAGGCAGACTCTTAACTGACTGAGCCACCCAGGTGCCCCAACCTTGGTATTTTTTAAGATAACAGGCCTGTCATGTATGTCTCTCAATTTGGGCCCAGTGGTTCCTCACAAGTATACCCAATTTATGCCTTTTTTACAGTGTCACAAAAGTGATCCTTTGCTCTGCTCAGTGTGCTCTAACAATTTGTCCAACTACTGGTAGTGCTGAGCTTTGATCACCTGATTAAGGTAGTGTCCGCTAGGTTTCTCTACAGTAAAGCTCCCTTTTCCTCCTTTGTGATTAATAAATATTTTATGAGGCGGTACTGTGAGATTGTGTAAAATCTAGTTCCTCATCCTGTATTTATCTATCTCTCTTTGGTATCCACTATTTTCCTTTCTTGGATTGATTTTGCAAAATGGTCATTTTTCTAATTTCATTACTTCTCCATTTATTAGTAGGCATTCTATTGTAAGGAAGAACTTTCTGTCCTGATTTCTTTTATCATTCATTTATTTATAGTAATGTGTGCTCATGGGTTCCTATTTTGTTCAGTGGGTTGTAACTTCTCACAATTATTATTTACTTTGATGCTCAGATTGTTTCAAGTTTGGCTTTTTTTTTTTTAGATTTTATTTATTTTCTGGACAGAGAGAGAGTAAGAGCAGGAACACAATGAGGGAGAGTGGGAGAGGGAGAAACAGGCTTCCTGCTGAGCAGGGAGCCCAATGTGGGGCTCAATCCCAGGATCCTGGGATCATGACCTGAGCTGAAAGCACATGCTTAACAACGGAGCCACCCAGGTGCCCCCAGGTTTGGCTTTTTAAGCAGGTCTCCATGTCCTTTTGTCATGTTCCCATTATTGTAAAGTGCTTCCTTACTTTCCGACACAAGAGACCCAGGCTCATTTTCTATCCCTGCCCCAACTCTGGAATTAGTCATTTCTCCAGGGAGCCCCATTCCTTTTAATGGAGAGTATCATGTAGAAACAACTCTCTGGGCACTAGATATGCAAAATGCTGCTAGAGTGTCGGTCTTTCCACATGTCTCAGCGCACAGAGGAAGGAAATACACATATAGATGCATTTACTTAGACACATGTGCACACATACATCCTTGAGTATTTTTTTTTAAGATTTTATTTATTTGACAGAGAGATCACAGGTAGGCAGAGAGGCAGGCAGAGAGAGGGAGGGAAGCAGGTTCTCTGCTGAGCAGAGAGCTCAGTGTGGGGCTTGATCCTGGGACCCTGAGATCATGACCTGAACCGAAGGCAGAGGCTTAACCCACTGAGCCACCCAGGTGCCCCACATTCTTACATCTTTCGTTATTTATGTCTGCATATATTGCAAATCACTTGTTCACACCGATACCTTCAATCCTGCGTATAACAAGGTTTATCCTAGGTTTCCCTTTTTTCTTATTTATACCTGCCTTCGCCAACATTGAGAAACCTAGCCCCCATTAGCCTTAATATGTTTATTTGCTCAACCCTCCTGTATAAAGCCAATCCCCTAGCTAGACCAGGTTATTGCCTCTTGGTATTGAGAAGATCAGGTGAGATAACGTATGTTAAAACACTTTTTTCTCCTAAGATTTTATGTTTTTATTTGAGAGACAGAGAGTGAACAAGAGAGCATGAGTGGGGGGAAGGGGCTGCAGGAAAGGGAGAAGCAGGCTTTCCACTGAGCAGGGAGCCCTTTGCGGGGATTGATCCCAGAACTCTGAGATCATGACCCACGCTGAAGGCAGATGCCGAACCAACTGAGCCACCCAGGTGCCCCAAAACACTTTAAAACATAAAAGAGTTTACCACTGCCTAGAAGTTGATACAAGAAAGAAATAAAAAGAGACAGGAATAATAGTTGGGAGTAGTAGGCTTTTACATTTCCTGTTTGGTTGCCAAGGAGTAATGAAATCACTGTATAAACCTTACAGAAACAGGTCAGGAAACTGACTGATCAGACTTGTTCTTGCCATGTCTCCCTTTTTTTTTTTTTTTAAGATTTTAATTATTTATTTGACAGATGGAGATCACAAGTAGGCAGAGAGACAGGCAGAGAGGGAAGAAGGGAAGCAGGCTCCCTGCTGAGCAGAGAGCCCGATGCGGGGCTCGATCCCAGGACCCTGGGATCATGACCTGAGCCGAAGGCAGAGGCTTTAACCCACTGAGCCACCCAGGTGCCCTTGCCATGTCTTGGAGGAATAATGTAGCTTGATGACTTTCATTCTTCCGAGTGAAAAAGTATCCCTCCTAATCTTTCCGTAGACAATCATGCTTGCTATGGGACTGTTACTATTTAGGTTTACATCAATATTTCTTTTGTAAGTGAAGAGATGTAATAGAGAAAAACTCACTCTTATCAGGTGAGATTAATTGTGAAGTAGGATCTAAAATGTAAGATTCATAGATCTGAATTCCCAAGATAATTGGCCTTTCAGACACAGTATAGTTCTGGTTTGTGGTAAAATTAATCAGTCTTCTTAAGTGTTTTTAGATTGGGAATGAATTAAGACCTCTTCTAATAAACCCTTGTCAACCTGTATTCCTCAGACCAACTCCCAAGTAGCTGATCACTTCCCTTCATTTAATTTCACAAAATTTGTCATAAGAATAAAGAAAATGTCAAGATAATTGGAGGAAAAAAGAGTGGCATGCTGGGAAGATTTGAAGGAAAAAGTATAAATTTCGTGTAGGAAAAGGAAGGGCAGGATAGAGTTTCCAAGAGCCCAGAGAGAAGTGAGTTGTCACTTTGGGGCTAAACCCACTGGCTTAGAAAGCATTTGGCCTAGAAATGTTGGATAGGGTAGTGATGACAACAGAGTGCAAAAGATTAAATTTGAGATGTTTCAAGGCCAAATCCAAAAACCTTCAACACTAAGAAAATAAGTTCCTTTCTTTTTAACTCTTAGTTGTGCCTGTGGGTAACTTAGTCCTGTAGCCTTGCATTTCCGCTTCTGTCTCTGCTTTCTCTCTTCATTTCTGACCCTTTCTTTCCCCTTACCTGAGCCCCTTTCCTGTCTTGTTCTTCCCTGATTGCGGCATTTTGGAAAACTCTGATAAGCTGTATACTCAGAGACTCAGCCGTTAAAGTCTCTACTGTACAAAGAGCTTCCTTTGCAGTGGGCCAGAGTTTCAGTTTGCTGGGCTTCCTCGTGAAGCAAGAATGACATGTCATTAAAGTGAAACATAAAGGGCCTGAAGGTGCTTTGACTGATGTGTCTGTCAGGGCTTTGTTACCGAAGAGATCCAGAAGTTGAAAAGTCCCCATTCTCATGTTTAGCTAACTGTTCGGAGAAATCAGCGTTGAAACTGCGGCTCACTCTAACTGAAACAGTGGATTCCAGAAGGTTTGGTGGAGTTCGCCCCTGAGCGTATCCCCAAAGAGCCTCCCTTTATTCCTAGAAGCTGGCAGGCTTTCTTTTCCTCCTGCAAGTGGCAACCCGAATTCTGAGTTGAAAGTGAATCTTTGCCCTTGGCTCTTCTCCAGCATTCCTCACTGAGCGAATAGGGATTTGGAATGTCAGAAAATAGAAGAGGGGAGGGGAAAAGATGTGTGTATGACCGTGAGTGTTTATATGTAAAAGCAGCTTTGTCTGGGCGGACTTCGGGAAACTTGACTTCCTCCGATTGCTTCCTGCTCATAAACTCTTGGTTCCTTATTTGTGTTTTGTTTTTTGTTTTTTTAAGTTGTTTAATCTGAATTATCACGGCAGTTCTAAACCCCTTCCAGCCCAGTGGAGTCAAGCTAAGGAAAGACAGCATGATTTCCAGAGGATTTCTCTTTCTTCCCTCTGGATAAAGTGACGGTAGTTCATCCCAGGCTCGTCTCCGGCAGGATCCAAGGTCATCTTTCCTCTGGGATTTAATCCGGTGTCATCGGGAAACTAGAGTCAGGTTTTATTGGGGAGCAAGTCTCACCAAGAAGTGTCCTTTTGGGAAAATCAAGGACTCGATCTAGGCAGAAAAGGTGTGGCTCAGCGCAGTACTCCTCCATCGTAAGCTACCAGTCCCGAGCACTTGTGGTTGAAGCTGGACTGAAAATATTGATGGAACACGCCTCTCAGACTCTGTTTAACTGTGGACTGGTTCAGAGCGCAAGACTATAATTTACAGGGTGGCTTTTATCCTTTATTTAGTTCTATCCAAAGTCTTCTCGCATCAAGTCAAAAGGAGAGATTCTGGGAGGGTAACCTGCAGGGGCAGTTTCCCAGCGTTGCGTGAAGAATCCAGTGGTTGAGTGTCTTTCTCCATCCTGAGGAACCATGTCCTCTTTATATACCCGAAGTAAAGAATTCACTCGGAATAGGAAATCTCAGTCTGATTCTCCCCCAGCATCTCCCTCCCCGACTGCCAAGACGCTCCGAGTAAGCAGCATTTTATTTACATATGTTCCTAGTTGTGTCAAAGGTGGAAAATGTGTGTGTAACTTGGGGAGTTAAGTTTAGAGCAAAGGCGTTTCGGAGCATATGGGAATCAGTAGAGGAAAAAAAGAAAATTTGCAATTAAAGACCGTGTATGCTTTTCTGCAGGAGGTTATGGTTCACAATACTTACTGTAGTCTTAAGTAAAAGCAGATTTAACTATGTCAGACTACAGTTTCTGTCTTTTAGCTTTCAACCGTCAGTTGGTAAGCTGTCTTACGGATTTTAGAGTCCTTGTCACTGTATCTTACGCGCATTTCTTAATTTCTGTGGCTATTTTTAGTTGCTCCCTTTCCTGTTTTTTTGTGGGTCAATACTAAACTTCCAGAGAAAAAGCTCCCAAATGGTCATGAAACTATATACATTAAACTTCAGTTATGTGCAAGTTCCTCATGAATGTGAGAGAGAATATGCCCTTGCCTGTCTTATGTGTCTGTTGAGTGATAGAAAAAACAAAACAGAGCAAGGAATTATGGACACTTGGAGTCTTTCTTACTCCTCAGTCACCATCAGGAGATTTCATGCTTATAAAGGCAAAGAAAGAACTCCTAGCTATTGACAACCAGCTGTATGGAGGTGTTTGTAATGTCCTAGGCAGATCCGCTTGAGTTTTTTCTCGAGTGCATATTTCTGTGGAAGCAATTTGCATCTGATTTAGTGTCTTCCTCTGTAGGAAACTGACAAAAGTGAGGACTGTTACCAATAGCAAGCGATGAGAAGCCCGATGGGCATATTAGGTAGTAGGCAAGGTAGCAGTTCCTTCTAGGGAACAAGATTGTGCTCTACTGTATATACAGAATAACAAGCATGATGGTCACAGCTTCCTTATTTGGGGAACTGTGGGGGAAACATCTGCGAGAAACCAGAATTGACTGCTTCATTTCTGAGTTATTTTATATTCATTTTCAGTGTCTTTCTCATGGGATAAATTACCATGGAGTGGCATTTGGTGTGTGACGTGTTGGTCTAGGACATCAGCTTGGGATGTTTAGTTACCGGAATACCAAAAGGATTTTGTTATAAAGCTCTTTCATTCATGACTTCTTTCTGTGAGAGGACTGGGAGGCTCCAGGGTATATGTCACCCTTGTTGAGTTCTGGGAGAGTTCCATAGGCTGCTGCATTTCCTTTCTAGGAAGCCGTAGAGTGTGGGGCACCACGGGGGCTCAGCTGGTTGAGTGTCCAAATCTTGGTTTCAGCTCAGGTCATGGTCTTAGGGTCGTGGGATAGAGCCTTGCATTGGGCTCCGTACTTGGGGTTCTCTCTCCTTCTCCCTGTGCCCTGCCCCCTGCACACACATGTGCTCTCCCTCTCTCTTTCTCTCTCTCTCTCAATTAATTAATATTAATTAAAAATAAAAGGGACTATAAACATATAGTTATTTTAAAAGAAGCAACAGCAGCCACAGAATGCTTTCCCCTCAACAGCTGTTGGGTAATTTTTGGGGGCCTCCCATTGAGGTCCACAAAATGGAGCACTTTTACTTCAGTAGTGTGTCCCTTTGTTCCTGTCCCTCTTACCAAACTCGGCAGTGTGTATGGTGTAAAGAACCCATCGTTAACATTTGTTCACTGCTATAACCACGGTTCCCAGAGCATTAAAGTTGTTTGGTGACACACGTGCCTTTTCCTTTTCTCTTTGAACCCATTTCTTCTTCACAGTTAAGTACTACTTTCTTCTTGTCTCAGTCCTCACAGCTGTCATCCACCATTTCCAGCCTCTTTCCATCACCCCCCCCATTCCCTGACTTTTTTTTTTTTTTAAGATTTTATTTATTTGACAGAGAGAGATCACAAGTAGGCAGAGAGGCAGGCAGAGAGAGAGAGAGGGAAGCAGGGTCCCTGCTGAGCAGAGAGCCCGATGTGGGGCTCGATCCCAGGACCCTGGGATCACGACCTGAGCCAAAGGCAGAGACTTTAACCCACTGAGCCACCCAGGCGCCCCTCCCTGACTTTTTAGACAGAGGTCACCATGGGACGGAATTTGAAAATTTGGATTTACAGGAAACCAGCACATGGATGGCCTTAATAAGAGACCGCGTCCCAATGTTAGTGGTCAGTGGCTGTGGATTCCCATAATAGCATCTGCTTACTGTGACCAGCTTCTAGGTCCACACAGCCTTGGGCTGTACTCTGGAGACTGTTGATTTTGTATATCATTCATGCTCTATTACATTGCTTATGTCTTTACTGTCTGAGAGAGTTACAGAGAGAACAATCTTAGAGAACAATCTTAGAGAACAATCAGAGTTAAGATTGTTCTCCCCATGCAGACTTGTGTACCTTCGGTTTTCTGCTAAAAGTTGCACAAAGAAGCCAACATTCTTCAAAACAAATGATTGAAGTTTTGAGCCAGTGTATAAATATTTATGATTTTTTCTTACTATTGCTAAATAGGCTAAATATTAAATGCTTTCATATAAGGAAAATGCTCTCAAAGGGAATTTTTATTTATTTTTATTATTTTTAAATAATAGCTATTCACATGGGGAGCATATTTTGGACACCTTGCTCTTAGCCAGATGTTCAAGAAGCAGCTTGGGCAAACTATAAACTGTAACTCAAAGAGGTATGATTTTCAACTCGAGAAAACAAACAGCAGGATGATTTCTCAGTACTAGAAAACTGAAACTCTCTCATCATACCTTTACTTTTCAACTCTCAACAGCTTCTCATACTTTTAACATGACGTAATTCAGCGTTTCTGTACTTGGCAAACTAGGACCCTTTTTAATAGTATAAAAATGTAATAATGGGGGTGTCTAGGTGGCTCAGTCGGTTAAGTGTCTGCCTTCAGCTCAGGTCATGATCCCAGCATCCTGGGATGGAGCCCCGCATCAGGCTCCCTGCTCAGCAGGAAGTCTGCTTCTCCCTCTCCCACCCCTCTGCTTGTGTTCCTTCTCTCACTGTGTCTCTCACTGTGTCTCTGTCAAATAAATAAAATCTTTAAGAAAAAAATGTAATGCTGGCCTAGAGATTAAAGAACTATTATTCTCCCTAATGAAAAATCACTTACATATGGAAGATAGTATGTGTCTTACCAGCTAAGATTTTACTTCTCTAATTTGTATTTCGAAAATAGTATTTTTCATTCTCTGAACACAAAATTACACCGTTAAACATGGTTTTTAAAAATACACCCCTCTCGGGGTGCCTGGGTGGCTCAGTGGGTTAAAGCCTCTGCCTTCGCCTGAGGTCATGATCTCAGGGTCCTGGGATCGAGCCCCACATCGGGCTCTCTGCTCAGCGGGGAGTCTGCTTACCCCTCTCTCTGCCTGCCTCTCTGCCTACTTGTGATCTCTGTCTGTCAAATAAAAATAAATAAAATCTTAAAAAAAAATACACCCCTCTCTTTCCATAATGAAAATATCCATCATCCATTCTTTTAGTAACCCTACCTCGCTCTAAAATGGCTATGTCCTGGGATTGAGGCCCTTGTGGAGGCCTGCTTCTCCCTCTCCCTCTGTCTCCCTCCCCTGCTTGTGCTCTCTCTCTCTTTATCTCTCTAATAAATAAAATCTTGAAAAAAAGAAAAGATATCTGAGTCAGTCTGGAAGTTGTTCTGTTTTCCCTGAGTAAAAAAATCGGAGATGAGTAGATCTGTTATTCAGGGAGCTCCACAAATTTTGGAAACAAAAGAGATGTTGAATTAATGTGAAAGCCCAAAGACTTGTTTAAAAAAAATAATTTCACTGTTCAGGGTCAACAGAGACGAAATCAGCAATATTAAGAGCATACCATTGAGAATAGTCATTTTATTTTTTAAAAAAGATTTTATTTATTTGAGAAAGAGTGAGAGAGAGAGAACACAAGCTCGGGGGAGAGGCAGAGGGAAAAGGAGAAGCAGACTCCTGGCTGAGCAGGGAGTCTGATGTGGAGCTCAGTCCCAGGATCCTGGGATCATGACCTAAGCGGAAGGCAGACACTTAACCAACTGAGCCACCCAGGCACCCCAAGTCACTCAAATTTCTAATGGGAACCACACCAACGATTTATGTTTGAGAAGTTGAAGGCTTAGCCTCTGTTCTCACACTCTGAAACAACTACATGAGGTGCTGGGTTCACACAATTAGTAGAAAAACTTCCTTTTGGGCTGCCTGCCTTCAGCTCAGGTCATGATCTCAGGGTCCTGGGAACGAGCCCCACATCAGGCTCTCTTCTCAGCAGGGAGCCTGCTTCCCCCCTCTCTGTCCCTGCCTCTCTGCCTACTTGTGATCTCTGTCTGTCAAATAAATAAATAAAATCTTTAAAAAACAAAAACAAAACTTCCTTTGATATAATTTTCCAACATTGAAAAAAGTAATAATTCTGAACTACAAATACATTAAACGCCTCTAGCTCTTGCCTTTTCCTCACCATTTATATTATCAGGTCTCAAATATATAAATTCTATTAACTTAGAAATTAGTCAATTTAGATGGCTTAGCAGTTCTAAATCACCTTGAAAACAAGAGCCAGGTAATCATTGGTCAATGGTCTCAAATTATTATTTGCTAATTTAACAACGTATTTTTCAATATAGGTATATCCAAAAATAATAAAATACTAAAGAATATCCACATTGTAGGGCTTAGTTGATATTTACTTATTATATGGAACATTCTTAAAGTAAGTAGGTCATCAGCTGAACCCTGGGAATCTTTTAATTAGACAGATTTTCATTGAATTGCTTGGTATTTATGATAATAGGATTGGGCCTGCATCTATAAAGCAAGATCCTTAGCATTTTTCCCATTTAATCTGGATTGTTACTCCTTTAGGATTTATATCTCAACTGAAAATGTAGAGATTTTTCATAACGTTTTTCACCCCAGCCATTAATATAAATAAAGGGAACAATTAGCCATCTTGTTTTGTTTTATAACCAGTTCTACAGACTAATCAGAGAACATTTGGTAAACAAGTGAGTGATAAAGGATCACTGCTTTCACAGACCTAGTCTATGTGGCCTCTCAGGTTAACAGCCTCCCCTCAGCCTCTTAACCTTACAGACCATTCATTATTGATAGTCATTCTTTGCATGTTCTTTCTGCTCTCCTGTGGCAAACACCAAACAGTTCTTCAATGTATTATCCTGCCCTTTCTACCTCTCATACTGCATCTGGGCACTACCAATCTGGAATTCATACTTCACTTTGCTTTATAATCCATTGTCACGGAATGAGAAACATTTGTCTGGGTGAAGAAGGCTAATGAAGGATGCAATCTGTTAACCATTTTTTTCCTAATGAAAACCACTAGCATATCTGTTTTCTTTTTTAATTCCACTCAAGAAAAGTCAATGGCAGTAATTCTATAACCCAAGGACCCTCCTAAGCAAGAGTAGTAGAACCTGTAGAAACAAAAGCAGTTTCCCCGTTTGGAATCTTAGGTACTGGACTCGTTAACCCATGTTCTACATAAAGCTGCATGAGATAGCATCTCAAGTCATGGTTTTTCGACCAGAGAGACTGGGAGTTTTGAAGGCATCAGTTCCTTTCGTGGAGTTTCCATGTGACAACACAGAGAGGCAAGCCGTGCCCTACCCTTGGCCCTCCAATTTTCTGGTTCCATGATAAATGTTTATCAAGGCCATCTACTCTATTTTCAGTCTTCCCACCATTAACATTCCTGGAGCATCTGCTATGCAAAAGCCCTATGCTGGACATGAATTCAGAAATGATAGATACAGTCCTGCCTTCAGGGAATTGATAGTCTAACTAGGGAGATTAAAAAGAAAAATCAAGTACAAGGTGTTTTTGTTTTAAGAGATCAGTCAAGTGTAAATGCATTAGCCAGATGTTTAAAGAACAATAGAAGATAGGTGGTTGAAAAAGGAGGAAATTACATTACAAAAGTGGGAAAAATATGTATGAGAAAGTATAGGATTATTTTGAGAGCTGCAGATCAGTGTGGCTAGAACAAAAGATATATTTAAGAGTATAATAGGAAATGAAATTGGAGACATAGCAGGAGCCAGGTCATATGGGGCTTAATATGTCATTCTAAGGATTTGGGGAGTTATCCTGTAGATAAAGGATTGTAAAGTTGCTGTGATCAGTATTGCTTACTTGAGAGATTTCTGGCATCTGTGGAGGCAGGATTGAAGTGGGGGGAGTCTAGAGGTTAAGTCTGTTGCCCCAAATGCTATACTCCAGGTGAGAATTGATAAGGGCCTGAACAGAGACATTCTCCAGGCAGAACAGAGAAGAATTCAGCTGTTTAGAAGGTAGAACTGACAAGACTTGGGAATTGATAGAATAGGGCTAAGGATGAACTTGTGAGAAGGCAGAGTCCAGGATGACTCCCAGGTCTCTGGTCTAGGTGACTCAGTAGAAGATGGCGTGACAAAACTTAGTTGGCATACAGGGGAGGGGAAAAAAAGGGCATGAAGTGGGGGAAATGATTTCACTTTTGGATATGTTAGAGGTTTGGAACATCCAGTTAGTGATACCCAGGAAGAATGTGGCCTAAAGCTCAGGAGAAAAGTATGGGCTAAAAACACTGATATTTATGATTAAGCTATGGGAGTGGTGAGCTTGTCTGAGGAGTAGATGTAATACAAGAAGGGAGGTGAGAATAAAACCTTGAGGTGGGGGAGGTAGTAACAACGTGTGGCTTCTTCCCCTCGTTTTTGCTATTCAGTTACTGCACAGAAAGCAGAAGATCTTATATATTGTTTGTTTGTTTGGAGGTAGTGTAGTCATCTCGTTAACAGTGATAAGCTTTAGTTCCCAAAGAATCCAGAAATTTAGGAGGTCAGTTTAGGGTCAGTTAAGAGTTTAGGGTTCTCGTTTTATTTTCTGCACATAATCAGCTGTGCAACCTGGGTTGTTTTTCGAATTTGAAAAAGTTCTCAATTTATTCAGCTTTGTTTTTTACTTCTCTTTCTCAGTCATAATATTTGTGTGAACAGACAACTAATTATTGTCAGAAGACCCAAGGGAAACAACCGGAGTTGGCTTTCATCCCCTTTTGTTCTTTTTCAGCCCCTTTTTGTTCCTGTTCTTAACCTGTTTATTATGCAGTGAGTGGCGGTTATCCACAACTGGGGCATTAATTCTCATCCCAGCCCATAGTTTTTGGTTACACAATGCAGGGAGTTCTACCGGTGCAGTGATTAGATGATGGTACTAAAAGTATGGCTGGATCTTAGCCTTTATGGTTCATTACGAAAGCAACATTTTCATATAGGACTTTTCACACCTTTGTGTTTGTTGACTTCATGTAGTTGGTTATCTGGGAGAGAGTATAACTCTCCAGGCAGTAAGATAATGACCTTAAATGTCTGTAGGTTAGAAAGGGTAAGTAGGAATTAGCCTGGATTATCAAAATCTACAAATAATCAAAACCCTTTACTTGTGTGCCAAGGAATTTGTTTGAGCTTTTTGCTCTTGCAGCCAACAAGCATTGGCAGAGCCAAAGGACCAAACAGGAGTGGAACAAAGAATAAAAAAACAGAGAAATTGTGGTAATATCAGTAGCTAACATTTATAGAACATTCGCTGTATGCCAGGTGCAGTCCCAAGTACTTACATTTATTATCTCATTTAGTGTCTTTGATAACATTATACAATGGGTACTATTTCCCCTGCTGTAGTGATGAGGACACTGAGGCAGAGAAAGGTTAAATAATTAGCTAAGACCACCTAACAAGTAAATGCTGGCGTGCTTAACCAGTAAGCCATCTAGCCAGGCCAGTGAGACTGCGGTCTCCAGTAGACAACTCCTGAATTACAGCTAGTACCCTTGCCTACTGAACCTGTTTCGAGAAGAGACTGTCATCACTAAACCTTATAAAAGGACCAAAGCTTTACTGAATAATTTAGGAAGAAACAAATCTAAATTAGTAAAAAGTCAGAATTTTGCATCATCTCAAAATAGGTAGTTTTATTATTTAAGTATCTGTGATGAACTATTGCCAAGGAGCAAAGATCTGCTATACCCTTAAAGGTAGTAATCTAGACTTTTTAGTGAGTGTATTAATTGTATATAAGTGATTACACTAAAGCTCTAAGTGCTCAAAAGTAGATCCTTTAATAAGGTTATTTCTCTTCTTTTGCTTATGCTACTATAATTTGCTTTATAAAGTAAGTTTTAAACAGATGGTACAAGGGGCACCTCGGTGGCTCAGTTGGTTAAGCATCTGACTCTTGATTTTGGCTCAGGTCATAATCTCAGCATTGTGAGACTGAGCCCAGAATTGGGCTCTGTGTTGGGTGTAGAGTCTGCCTAAGATTCTCTCCCTTTCCCTCTGCCCTTCCCCGCCCATAAATAAGTAAGTAAAAGATGGTACAAAGATGCACTTGAATTCAGGACTTGTTAAGTTATAACAAGTTCTGAATTTGAAGAGCCTGAATTATTAAGGATTTTCTTATCTGAGGGACCTTTCTCCTGCCAAAAATCAAACAGACTGCAAATACTTCCCCTCTCCCAAATTTCTTCATTCTGAATTACCTGTTTTGTTTGGGGAGAAAAATTTAGCCCCCTAAATCCAAAGAATCTTATGCATCTAATGCCTAAGGTCTATATGGGGGGTATTAAATGTTTTTAGTGGAAGAATCAAATTCAGTGGAATCAAATTTAGTGAAAGAATGGAAAGAAAAAAAAAAGCTTGAGTCATCTTTTAGAGCTTCCAGTAACACTTAGAGATTACTATGGCCCCAACAAGGTCCCAACTTGTGCCAGACTTTTTTTTTAAGATTTTATTTATTTATTCGGCAGAGAGACAGAGATCACAAGTAGGCAGAGAGGCAGGCAAAGAGAGAGAGGGGGAAGCAGGCTCCCTGATGAGCAGAGAGCCCGATGCGGGGCTTGATCCCAGGACCCTGAGATCATGACCTGAGCCGAAGGCAGAGGCTTAACTCACTGAGCCACCCAGGCGCCCCTTGTGCCAGACTTCTTACAAGTCACTCATGATAGTGTCTTTCTTCATGACCACCTAGTTTCAGACTCCAGACTGATGAACCCATTAGGCCTATTCTTTCCATGAAACCTTATGGAAAATCTGTAGTCAGTATTGGTCTCTCTCTTTTCTGGCTACATTTTTATTTGCTGTACGTAGCAGAAAATCTAGTGTCTGATCAGTTTCTTGCATCACTCTCTCATTGTTTTATGAATATGCTTATCTTTCCTTCCCAAAGAAGAGCTCTTTGACATTAGAGAACCATGTCTTAGATTCCGCACATATCTATTTTTTCCTCTAAATATCACCCACAGAGCTGGGCACACAAAGGCATTTAATATACATACAAGGAATGAACACTTCTGCCTAATTAATATCTGGTCTCTCTGTTCCTATTCCATTTGCGTACCTGGAAAGGAGTCAAAGGCCACATACTAGAAAACCCTATTTCTGAAATGAAGGCCAACCATAGGTCTTCCCGGGGCAATTCAGATACCTGCTCATTGCAGTTGGCTAGTGCATCGGTAGCTCCAAGATACATGAGTTAATATTTTGGCTTCTGTGGGGACAGAAAGAGAAAAGGCTAAGAGCAGAGAAAGTGCCTGATCTTATGTGGGACCTACTTAGAAGTAAAAACGTTTACCTTATGTTATTTAGGTTCCCAAGTGTTTATTTCCTCGTGAAATGTGACGTCTGGAGAGCCTCACTAACCCCCTTGCAAAGGTTTTGATTTAATTGTAGCTGTCTAAATTTAAAATAACTGCTGCTCAAGCAGGCTGTTTGTTATATAAGGACATTTACCATGTTAAGAAAAAAAAAATCCATCTTTTCCCAGGCTTTGGGAATGGAGAGGTTAATGCCTAAAATAGTTGTTAGTGGTGATTAGTAACAGCATCTACTGCAGAGCCTTTTTTTTTTTAATTGTATTTATTTATTTATTTGAGAGAGAGAGAGTGCACGTGCTCGAATAGGCCCAGGGCAGCAAGCCCCCAGCAAGCAGAAGTCTGCTTCTTCCTTTCCCTCCACTTTAAGTGCACTCACTCTGAAAACTTAAAAAAAAAAGAAATATTTATGATATAAACTGAACGTTAAGTACTGTATTTCTTGACTTTCTTGCTTATGTTCCATGGGTATTAAATAATTGGGAAAGACAAATCAAGGAGTATAATATGATAAAGTTATATGTAATTTAATCCTTTTAAAAGCTAAATTTTACTTGGAAGCACACTCTCACACACAGCACCTGCTTGCACGGACACGCGCTTCTCCCCAGTGCAAGACCATGTTCTCGGCCTTATTCTAGCTCTGAACGCATATAATCACCTAACTGCGGCCCCTTAGATTTAAGTATCTGTGATGAATGTATCATCATTTTGTTTGGGGAGAAAAATTTAGTAATGCCCGATGCCGATGCCGAGCTCCATCCCAGGACCCTGAGATCATGACCTGAGCGGAAGGCAGAGGCTTAACCCCTGAGCCACCCAGGTGCCCCTAGACCACGTGTTTTTTAAAGAAGGATCCTTGTGCTAGTTAGAATTCTAAAATGGCTCCCCAGAGATGTCCTGGCCTAATCTCTAAAGCCCAGAAATATGATGAGATAGTTCTCTTCTGATTATGTCATGTGGCACAATTTCCCTTAAGACAGGGGGATTTTTCTGGGTGGGCCTGATCTAATCACATGATCCCTTAAAAGCAGAGAGCTTTCTTGGCTGATGACAGAGGGGAAGCCACAGAAATTTGAAGTGTGAAAAGGACTCAGTCTGCTGTTGTTGGCTTGAAGATAGAAGAGGCCTTGAGGGAAGGATTGTGGACACCTGTAGGAGCGGTGAGCAGCCTCCAGCTGACAGCCAGCAAGGCAGTGGAGATCTAAGACCTACAGCCACAAGAAACTGGATTCTGCCAACTCTATGAATGATCTTAAAAGCAGATTCTTCCCCCAGAGCCTCCAGCTAGGAGCCCAGCCAGTAGACACCTTGATTTCTGCCCAGTGAGAACGTGAGCAGGGAACCCTGTAGACCTATGCTGGACTTCTGACCTGCAAAAACTGTGAGATAATAAATGGATGTGTTGAGGCACTACACCTTATTATAATTTGTCACAGCAGCAATAGAAAGCTAATACAAGTGAGATTTTTTTTAATGATATTAAGGAAATATTAATTTTTTAGATGTGGAGAAAAAACCTGATATAGGCCTCATCATCACTATCCTTTCCTGTCACACCTTTGTGTAAGTCTTGAAAGTTTTTCTCCACCCTCCTGTATTTTTCCAAATTGTGCAGGATCCCCAAGTTTATTACTAGAACAATATAGATTCAGAAAGATCCCTTTCAAGCTAGACTGGGAGCCTCTCCTTTCAAGTTACTTAAGTCCCATCTGTTTGAGATGTAAAGAGTATTCTTCCCTTAAGGTAGAAATCTAGGAAAACTTTGTCTCTCTGAGACATCTGTAGGAAACCAGAATGAGTCTTAAGCTCAAGAAGTTATAGAATTCTATTACTTGTCAATTAGCTCCGATATTGAGTAGCTTTGCAGTAGCCCTACAAATCCAAAAGGTCCATGTTGCAACCACACTCCCATCCTTGACTTGTTCATCATCAGTCATTAATCTGAGAACCCTGAAGGGAAAGGCTGGTTCTCTGTAGGCCATCCCAGAATAGCTCAAATTGTTTCCCCTGGCTCAGCTAGTGCACGAAAACATGATATAAAATGTTCTTTCTGCTTAGTCCCTTTCAGGGAAAATGTAAATAGGAGATTTTTTCCCATCACTGTGGGGTCAGGCTCTAACTCCAAAGGAACATAAGTTAAACCCCTTTCAGTCTTGGCAGAAGACATGTGACTTAGTCTCATTCCTTTCCCTTGGGCCCAGCTTTCCAGAGCCACAATTTTATTTTAAACTTGGTCGGAAGAGTTTGGTTTTAATTACGTGCCTTCCTGAACTCCTGATAACTTTCAAGTTAAAAGCTTTTGTGGGGATTTTTCTAAGCCAGTCTCTGGTGTTCTGAGAGCCCTACACATTTCACAAATCAAAACCAGCCTGGTTCCCGTCCCTTTCCAGGATTGCCATCTGAATTAATGATGATCTTCACTCTGTTCTTTGATCAGAAACAGGTCCCAACCAATGAAATTATTATGGGAGAATTTCAAGAGGCATGAAAGGAGAGAGCCCACTTCTTGGTTTTGGAGCACTTTTTAAAACTATGGCCTATGTAGCTGATCATTCTTTTTATCTCTGTTTTCTGTCTTTCTAGTGGTTTCTGAACAGTTCTTAGTCTTTACCACTCCAGGGTCTCATTCACAATACCTAGTGCCCCCAGTTGGGCACTAAAAAGCTGTGAAATTAATTCCTTCTGTGAACAGTTTTTATCTCACTCAGATGCAAAGAGTTTCTCCATCATTCATCTTCAGTAGAAGGTAGAGGAACAATCTTTTAACTAAAACTCTTAGAGAAGTGCCTTCTACAACTTCCTGACTAGAGCGCCTAACATAACACATGTGTGTTAACTGCAAATAGGGTAGAATACTCATGCCTTCTCTAAAATATATGATGTCATCGTGTACAGATAAGCTCTTCAGTCCCTATTGAAAGAGTAGACTAAGAGTAACTTCTGTTTTTTAAAAGCGAGAGCCACAGGGAGCACCTAGGTGGTTAACCGTCCGACTCCTGATTTCAGCTCAGGTCATGATCTCAGGGTCCTGAGATCAAGCTCCACATTGGGCTCTCTACTCAGTGCACAGTCTGTTTGTCCCTCACCCTCTGCTCCCCTTGCCCTCTCTCTCTCATAAATAAATAAATAAAATCTTTTTTAGAAATAAAAACAAATAAAAGAGAGACCCTGCAGAGAAAGATAGGCCTATTGCCAGAGCAGAGGTAAGAGGAACTCACATTCCTAGCTTCCAGAAGATCCTAGATTTGGCTAGGGTCCCCGAGCACTGTGTTGTAGGGCTTCTCCTTATTTGCTACCCAATAGGCTGACTTCTTAGAATCTTCTCTTGGAAAACCTTCAGTGTTCATTTCCCCAGCCTGTGTTCTGCTTACCTTTTATGATGTCACTTCCTGGCTTGCTGTTCCCCTGAGACCACTTAGGCAAACGCCCACTCTATCTTGTCTCCCTCTCTCCACATTCACTCAGTAGTCTCCCTGCAGGGATGGCAGGCAGCTTTTTAGAATGAGAAGCAGTGTCAGGATAACAGTGAACTGTGCCTTAGTTTGATCGATAGCAGGATGAAAAGGGAAAATTGAAGTGAAGTCTTCACCAGTTCAGCAGCTCTGCTCCTTTTACCCAAGAACCAAGAAACCCAAACTTTTCTCTCCCTAAATCTAACCAGTGTTTTTTCATCAAACACCAGATTATCTAGAATATCAAGAAGCCAAACAAAATAGTTTCTAGAGATACTCCACCAATGAAAAAATGAGGACGTATGATCTGAAAAGGTTTTTATTAGAAGCTAGGAAATTGTACCCTAAGTCCTGTGTGTTTTTTTGTTGTTGTTTTTAGAGAGGGAAAGGGGGGGCATGGCATGGGGGAAAGGAGAGAGAGAGAGAATTTTAAGCAGGCTCCATACCCAGTGTGGAGCCCAGCACAGGGGTCAGCCTCACAACCCTGAGATCAAGAGTGGGCTGCTTAACTGAGCCTCCCCCATGCCCCATGTCCTGTATACTTTCAGACTATAGGAGCACTCCTCTTAAGCTTATCGCTGTTATAGTGAGGATACCATCACCTTTAGAAATCCCGGTTGTCTTCTTTCTTTGGAATGATATTGTGTTATGCTAATATGCTACCTCTACCGTATCCACATCTCAGTTCATAAGGTTTATATGCTCTCCTCTAATTGGTTGGGTTGACCTTCCCAGGACATAGCTAAGGTAGCCCTTGAAAGCTATAATAAAAAAAATAAATAAATAAAAATTAAAAAAACAGGGAGTCCAGGGGTGCCTGGGTGGCTCAGTGGGTTAAAGCCTCTGCCTTCCGCTCGGGTCATGATTCCGGGGTCCTGGGATCAAGCCCCACGTCTGGCTCTCTGCTCAGCAGGGAGCCTGTTTCCTCCTCCTCCTCCTCCCTCTCTCTCTCTCTCTGCCTGCCTCTCTGCTTACTTGTGATCTCTATCTGTCAAATAAATAAATAAATAAATATCTTTTAAAAAACAACAACAACCAGGGAGTCCAGATAGCTCCAAAAGTCAGGTAAAAGCAGGAGGACGGGGAGGAATGTCCACAAAGTAGTGAGGAGAGATCAAGGATTAACTGGAAGTCCTGCTTTCTTAGATATCTGGATCTAGGGACATCATCTCCCCTCATGTCTACTGGATCACTCATCACCTAGACTTTTTTTTAACTAAAGTTCACCCCAAAATCAATTGATAACACAATTCTTAACCTGCCTTAAAAAATGATAAACAGTCTACGGCCATACCACCCTGAACGCACCCGATCTCGTCTGATCTCGGAAAAAATGATAAACAGCAGACTGTGATACTTGCTTTCAGTTGCTCCCGGCAGGTGGAAATCAGTGTCCTTCATCAGCTTCTACGTGGCTGTCTGTGGGAGCTAGCTCCTACAAGTATGCCTGGAGGGACAGAACTGGTATGGCAGGCACAGGCTCAAGCACCCTTAGTAGTACCTTTCCCTGCATGCTGTCCTCTGTGGAGAAATTCATTTAGGCCTCTCAAAAACCCAGTGGAATCTACCTTTTCCCATCCAGGAACCTGATTGCTGCGTGGTAGCTCTAACCTATTTCTCGTTTTTAAGTGTTAATATTTTATATCAGCCTTCTCAGTGGTGGCCAGACGGTATATCCAGCCATACTGTGCAGTCACATATCTGTCTGAGAACTTTCTTGGGGGTGACGACAGGGCACGAATAGCTTCATAGTGTTTCCAGACCTTCCTAAATGAGAAAGGTTAATTATGTGTCATTCTTATAAGGAATAAATCAGTGGAAATGATTAGCATGCTTTGATATCTATGTAATAGCTAAAACTGATACCTGGTAAAATCTTAATTTCCTTGTTTTAGTGAAAAGAAACACTGTTTCTTCACTCTAGAGGCAACTGCCAGAGTCTACAGGGGAGGGGGGTACTTAAAGCTGAAGATGTAGCTAAAACCTTACTCAACAAATTAGATATTTACAAGGAGGAAACTAAAGCATTTTCAAGTGAGGGTCCCACATTTTAGGAATAACAAAGTCAATAGATAAACGTGATCTGTCAGTAGGAATCAGGTCTCAGTCAGTGTATACCGTGCAAGGTAGACTTCTATTTCAGTTAGGAGGAAGCAAAAGAAGGCACAAGGCAGAGAAGTTTGATTATACACGGGTCCTTTTCCATACCCAAGACATGGCGTGGCAGGTCTCTGTCTTGGAGAGATTGACAAGAATGGTTCTCCCAAGGGGGTAGGTGGGGGAAGAATGATTCTCTCATATGGATAATGAAATTTGAAAAAGGCAGCTCTGCCTAGAAGCAGCAAGAGAAAGTAAGTAGGCTCCTAAATTGTTACATTGTTGTTTCATTTGGTTGCCTGTGAGCTCAATTCCCTGAATCAAAGTTCCTAAGTTAACTTACTACTGTAACAGACACCAGCAGCCAGTATAGTATTTCTACAACCAGAAAGGGAATGGGGGAGGGGGGGTCAGGGCAGGAGAGGAAGCCGACATTTTAAGAATGTACTTCCTCGTAACTATCACATTTAATTTTTACCACAAGAGTAGCTGGTAACTTGCACAAGGTCACATAGCTAAAAGATGTCAAGGCAACAATTAGAGCTGAGGTCCAGCCAAGGACATCCCACTCTTTCCCAGAAACATTAACAGTTCAGTTCAGTGAGTCTTTACCGAGCACCTGTCATGTTCTGGCACTGAAGGTGTCACTGGGAATAAATGCATGGATCACTGGTAAGGACCACCCTGCCCCACCCCAACAACATATCTTTTTAAATGTATGTATGTATATCTTTGTATTTCTCTAACCTTCTCTTCTCATAATTCATGAGTTTCAGGAAGCCGTTGTGGTTGGGGCCCACTGGTGAGCACACTTGCTCATGTGGGTTCCTCCCATCGCTTCGGACGATTGTTGATTCGGTTCATGGTGCTCTCCTGACTCATGCAGCTTATTCTGGGCATTCTTCTTTGGGATCTCTTCTTCAGGGCTTTGCATGCAGTGGGTTCTTGAATTCAGTAGACTCTTAACATTTGCTGGTATGGAGTTGATTCCTAATTCATGAATCTTTGGCATGTCAGTTTACAGTCCTCCTGGGATATGAATTTGAATTCACCCAGATGCCTTAAAGGCTGCACCTTATCACTAAGCTGGTGAGTGGGCATTGCCAACAGTGTAGCATCTCAGTTTTACTTGAGTAGACTTGAAACGTGTTTTAAATTCTCAAGAAGTGATTAAAATTTAGTGTCTTTGTTTAAAAATGGGATTTAAGTAAGAGAAACAACCCTAGGGGGGCGCCTGGGTGGCTCGGTTGGTTAAGCTTCTGCCTTTGGCTCAGGTCAGTGATCTCAGGGTCCTGGGATCGAGCCCCATGTTGGGCTCTCTGCTTCCCCCTCTTTCTACTTGCCTCTCTGCCTACTTGTGATCTCTCTCTCTGTGTCAAATAAATAAAATCTTTAAAAAAGAGAGAGAGAAACAACCCTAGTTAATGTTGATAGGGTAGTCATTGATAGAGTAGGCTAGGCATACGGTTCTCACTGAAGATCAGTTAAAAATGTGAGATGGAAATTCCCTCAATTCCAGATTCGTAAGCTTAGGATACTCCAAGCGTCTGAGAAGGCTAAAGATGCACCATATACTTTTCTTACTGGCTTCCCTATTTCCAGTGGTCCACATCCGCATGTTGAAAAGCCTTTGTTTAGTCCAGTGGTGCTTGGCCAGGGCTGTACAACAGAATCACCTGGGGGACTTTGAAGAAATACATGTCAGAAGGCACTACTCTAGACCTTGGGAAAGAGAGTCTCTAGGATTGACGTTGGGATATGTGCATTTTGAAAGTACACAAAAGAATTCTGATGAATATACTCATGATTTAGAGAGAGAATTCCTTTCAGCAAACACTTCTGGACAGCGTTAGGGGTGGTCCGTATTGTACTGTCGCGCTCTGTTGGTTGGCAAACCAGTGGCTTCCAGGGACTGTGGAGTGCTTCTACAACAAAGCAGTGTCATTGAGCGAGTCCTCAGTAGCCAAAGAATTTATTATTCCTTTTGTCGATTATTGGGCCCTTGTTTCCCTTCCTCCTTCTCTTGTGTGTCATTGAGGACTTTATTGTTCTTCAGTATCTCCAAAGAGAAAATAAGTAAATACATTGAAATCAACTGAGTTTCTGTTTGCCTGAGTTCTTTAAAAAAAAAAAAAAAAAAGTGGAAATAAGGGGGTAATGGTCATCTATGATTTTTAAAAAGGTAAAATATCGACATTATTATTGTTTGTTGTTTGTTTACAACAATAGATAGACCATCGGTAGATAACCAAGCTTACAGTGTGCATCTACAAAACTCCTTTCTGCTGAGACCTCAAAGTACTTTCTTATTCTTTTCATTTTCTAACCACCCTTCTAGGGACTAGGATTCCTATTCCCCACACCCTCTTACTCACCCTCACTAGGGGCCTAGGGTAAAGCCAGGAACTGTCCTGGGTTTTAATATTTGTAGGTTGCAGAACTCAGGGCAGGGCTGGGGGTTTGCGAACCAAAGGAAGTTAATAGAATGGACATTGAGATCCAGAGAGGCTAAATGCCACACAGAAAATCAGTCCGTCCTAGAACACAAGGATGGTTTGTTGGGTGGCACGGATAAGAGTGGGGGTGCAGTTTTTGATCATTTTATAGTTTGCTGACTTCCAGTTAAAAAAGATGCTTTCCCCAAAGTCTCAAATCTACTGAGTCATGGAACACTGGCTAAGTAGCCTTCTGTGCCATCCATTGAATTGCTCTTCTTAAATTGCACCCGTATCTCCAATTGTGAAGTTGAGACATCTGATTTGAAAAGTGCATTTGTAAATGGAAATAATAATTATCAGTCCCTTGCTAATGCTGGTTTTTTGTTTTGTCTCTTCCTTTCTCTAGCATGAAAGACTTTCTAGGTAAGACCTTTCCCTGTTTTATATGCATGCTTAATACTTGTGAGAAGTGCATGTCTAATTAAACTTAGCTTTATATCATATGCTCATATTTCTCACATCCTTTCCTCCCTTTTCCTCAGCCACCACGGTAGTTCAGACTTCTATTATTTCCTGCCCAAGTTAATGCTGCAGCTTTTCAACTCACCTCCTGCCTTCAGAGTCTCCTCCTTCCAATTCTGTTTATGTACTTCCACCATATTAATTTTCCTACAGCACCTACCAGGCACTGTGCTATAGAAACAACTTGAATCAAACCTATCCTCACCCTTAGTAAGGGCCAAGATAGTAGTATGGACAGGTATTATGAGCAGAGAGAAAAGGCCATTAGCCTAATCTGGTGGTTCAGGGAAGACTTTGTTGCAGGGTATGTGCCTGAATTGTGATTGCATTTAGATACTGTCACTTAATAGTGAACCTAACACAATTCCTTGTACCTAGATGGTGCTCCATAATAATTTATTGAATGAGCTAAAGACCAGAGTTGCAAGTGCTGAAAAATTAAGGAAACAGATCAGAGTTTGGGGAATGATCCTAATTTTTCACCTACTATCTGAGGATACAAAACTGATCTTCCTGAAGAACAAAATAAAAAATATAAAGACTGTGGAGCCAAAAGTATAAACCTCTCCCTTTCCACTTTTCCTCTGATAGAGAAACTAAGAAGAGATTGAGGGAAAATGTAGTTATGGGATAACATAGGACAAATGAGTCTTATAATTTATTTGATAATTGAGCTTATCCTACCCATGATATATTTCAAAATGTGTAAACTTGCATGGATTCTTCCTCTGCTTACCCTCTCACCAGGCACAGGCTGAAGATAAATAATTTACATCCAACCCAGCAGAAAATTCGTTTTGCAAAACTGGTAGAGAGTGGTATTTTGCTATAGTTAATTTTTTTTTTAAATTCTGTTACATTATAATAGCCATTTATTAAAAGAGACTTCCCTATAGACCTCAAAATATGTCACAAAACTAATGGTTAAAAGAGTGAGGTATTAGTTCAGGAATAAACAAAGATATCAGTGGAACACAGTAGATAGTCCCCCAAAAGTCACGTGCGTATAAGGTGATGATGTCTCAGCTCTGTCGGGGAAGAGTTATTTGGTAAGTGATCATGGGCACAACCAACTATTTGGGAAGACAGATCCTTCCCTGAGGCCATACCAAAAAAAAACAAAACAAAACCAGATTCCAGTTTTTAAGAGAAAATTATTTTACTACAAAAGCAATAGAAGAGAATATTTATAATCTTTATAAATCCCAGGCATGGTACCATAAAGGTAAAAATTGTCCAATTTAGTTATATAAAATGTAAAATCTCTGCTAGTAGTAGACACCATAAACAGAGACAAAAAATAAAGTAGGAAAAAATATTTGTACCTTATGTTCATCTTAAAAGCCTTGCTCTATAGAATGCTCCCACAGTGTAACAAGGAAAAGATTAACAAAAGCTTTGAATAGACAATTCAGAAATGAAGATGAATAACCAAAGATACTCAACCTTCTCAGCGATCTACAGATATTTAATTTAATGAGAGTGTTTCTCCTATTGGATTAAACTCTCTGAAGGACAGTATGACAATATGCATATCAAAATTTAAAATAGACTTGCCCCTTGACCAAAGAGTTCCACTTTTAAGATTGGACAAATGCACTAAAATTTATAGACAAGTCTTCTCACTGTAGCATCGTTTCTAATAGCTAAAAAGTTATAAATAATATAATTGTCTGTCACTAGAAGATTCAGTTACCATACAACCACACGGTGGAAGACTGTGCATTTTCTTTTTTTAATGAGGCAGATCTGTTTACTTATGTGGTGAGATGCCTCCAAGTGGAGGGAGGAGGAGGAGAGTTAGATAATAGTATGTATTATCTGGTTTTGTTTATAGAAGTATGTACATTTTAACATATCTATGTGTTTAACTTTTTGCAAGGATATGAAATAAACTGTTAATAGTGGGTTCTTTCTTGGGCAGGATTATGGAGTGACTTTGACTTTCTGTTTTAGACACTTTGGTATTGCTTACATTTTTCTTCAAGCATATATTGCTTTTGAAATCAGAAAAGTCAGTAAAGAGGTTTCTATTTACAAACTTAAAAAAAAAAGTGTAAGAAGAAAAAGAACGTTTCGAAGAATGTTGTAGGACCTAGCATCCCTGTAAGACAGAGTGGCCATTAATGTCATTAGGACTTTGCCTCTCCCCCTCTGTGTCCTCCCTGTTGTCCCTTTACTACTTCTGACACTTAGTCCAGCTCCCCGACGCCCAGCTTTGGCAATAGCTACCACAGGACAGAGCCTTCAGATGGAAGTTCCACAGCTGTGACTCTGCACACCATCCCCGTTTGGGGAGGGAGAGCTCTGCAGGGCTGGTCTGCACGTAGCAGTCTCGTGGGCCACATTTTCATTTGGAAAGAGCAAAGTGTGAGAAAAATATAAACCACAGTTAAGAATCAGGATAATCGCTGTGCACTTAAACAGATAATCAGCTGAGAGACCCTCCCACTAATGAACTTACCACTCCTGGAAATGAGGCCCCCATCAACTCTCAGAGCTCAACTGTTGGAAGATGTAGAAACCCTCATCACAGTCCACAATGTGGACCAGAGAACAGAGGGTAGAAAAATAGCTGTGGTGGTACCCTGAAATGTTTGAGATTCCAACAAACCTGCAGCGCACCTAAAAAACATACACACCATGTCCTCCTTATCATCCCCCCCAGGCCCCCTCCAGCTCAGAACTCCCAAGTCCATATGTTTCTGATTCATTGACAGTTCGTTGGAATCATTGTCTAAGAGCATTGAGATCCAAAAAACTTATGCTTTTAAAAGCACACTCTTTGAGGAAAGCTGTTCAACCCCGAGCTAATTTGAAAAGCTCTAAGATTTAAGTCGGCACATAAGTCCAAACCGCCAATTTTTCAAGTAAGCTCCATTCTTGGCAAAAGACAACCGCCTCCTCCAAGCTGGTACGGCTTAGCCCCGAGGTCCGAGAATGCTGGCGGAGGAGATTCGAGGAAGGAATGTGCCTTGTTTCTAGCCAAGGCTCTCAAGTGCTTCTTAGAAAAGGCGCCACTCCCTTGAAGCATTACCCTCCCCCCATCTCTTCATTCTTGAAAACCAATGTTTACCTTTAACGTATCTCCGACAGGTTGGAATCAGGAGGTAGTAACCCTACAAGCAGCGATTCTTATGGTGACCGGGCCTCAGCGAGAGCCCGCCGCGAGGCCCGGGAGGCCCGCCTGGCCAGCCTGACCAGCCGCGTGGAGGAGGACAGCAACAGGGATTATAAAAAAGTAGGCTCCCTTTTCAACTTTCCCGTTGTTGGGTTACAACACGTCAAGCTCTCAGCTTTTTCCCCAGTGGAGAAAAATGAGTGTAGTTCCCATGAACCAGAAGAAAAGGTGCTCCCGTGATAAATCCGAGCAACTAATTCCTTTCGGGTTTCTTGGTTTGCTCCATCTCTACCAGCTACATACAGACCGTCCATATGTTGTTTTTAGTGCAGTAAATCTATGCCTTGAATCAGGTATTTAGAGGTGTAGGAGAAAGTAAAGATTGACAGTTGTAGAAAGGGAAAATAAAAGTAGTTTTTCGTGTGTCTGAACCGTGGAGAGTCATTTGGTAAGACTCATTAAGAAACATGTGCTTTTCATGAAGTCCTGTGAATGTCAACCAAATACTTCTTGGTGATGGTAAATGATAATCTGGTTTGGGGGGGTTTAAAACACTTTACAGTTCATTGCCTTTGGTTCTTGCAGAAGAGGACCTACCTGCAGGGGCCAGCTTGAAAACCTTCCCTTTCAAGTGCTTGAGATGGGGGTGGGGGAATGGGGGGACCGTTTTTGATAGTGAAATGTTTGTTTTGTTAATGTTGTGTTAAGCAGAACTTGACCAAAATCAATATACACACTAGACTGGCTCTAAAAAAAAATAATAATTCTCTTTGTACGGGGAACCACAGTGACTATTTTTTCCCCCGGAGATTAACATTTTTGAAGTTGGAGCACCATTCTGTTCGTTTGTGTTCAGCACCTGGGACTTCACCAATACTGAGAGGCAAGAAACCAATTGGCTGAATATAATTTGTTCCCTAGATTCCTCCATGTGCTGCATCTGCCCCACAATGATGGTCTGGGCCAGCGGGGTTTCTCATAGGATGAAACCGTGTGAGTGCTAATCCTGGGAGCCCTGCCTAGTAGGTGACCTGATTCTCTTTCCCTCCCCTCAGCTCTACGAGAGTGCCCTGACTGAAAACCAAAAACTGAAAACAAAACTTCAGGAGGCCCAGCTAGAGCTAGCAGATATAAAGTCCAAGCTTGAGAAGATGGCCCAGGTAAGGGAGAAGAGGAAAAAGGCTGGGTGGCAGGGTGAGTGCAAGGAGGCAAAGTAACCTAGGGCTGTGAGGGAGGAGAAGTGACAGGGAATGAAGACTGGCCCTCCCCAGAGACAAGAGGACGGAAGTAGAGATTCTTATCGGATATCAGGGTTCAATCGGCATTTAGCTTAAAGCGGAAAACTGATCATTCAGTGAACGATTCCTAATAGCCTGAGTGCTAATAATTAATATTATGGATTATCTACTTATTTCTTAGTAGAAGGGTATTAACCAGTATCACAAGATTAGTGCCTAACAGCGTCTCCTGTTGTGATCATCGTGCTTCAGTTCAGTTTATCTGCGGTCAGCTCCTAGAGAGGGATAAGCAAGACACCATTAAACCCAATGTAGAGAGGCAGCAAATCAGGCCTAGAGAAATAATGGTTAGCATGGGTCGTACAAGAAATTAAGGACAGGAGCACCTGGGTGGCTCAGTCAGTTAAGCATCTGACTCAGTTTCAGCTAAGATCATGATCTCAGGGTCGTAAGATAGAGCCCTGAATTGCTCCTTGCTGAGCATGGAGCCTGCTTAGGATTCTCTCTCTCCATCTCCTTTGGCCCCTCCCCCTTCCTCATGCTCTCTTATGCTCTCTGTCTCTCTCTCTAAAAAAGAAATCAGGGACAAATGTCTTGTTAGAAGGTACAACCAGATCCCAAAGCAGAGATTCTGTCCTGCAGCATATGTTACCTCCTCAAGCCACCACCGTTGTTCAGCCTAGGAATAAGGAATGTTAGCGGCAAACAGACCAGAGAAACCCTTTTACCGCCAGGCCTGATTTAATTAGGCAAAGGCTTTAGAGGGGACTAGAGGCAATAACCTCATCACCGGTGAGACAGACTCTGCAGCAAGTGCGTCTTGGGTGATTGCTCAGTTAACAGGAAACCTATGGGGGCGCCTGGGTGGCTCAGTGGGTTAAAGCCTCTGCTTCCCAAGTGCGTCTTGGGTGATTGCTGACTTAACAGGAAACCTATGGAGTTTTCGCCCGCCTGGAATGCCCAGTGACTAAGAATTTTGAAAGCTGAAAGGAGGTAAAAATGGCTCTTTACTGGCAAGCCATAAATGAAAACCAGAGACGGCTAGTTGTTCTGGCTGTATGATATAATGGAAAAGCAAAGCCTAAAACACTAGGAGTGTACAGTACTGAATACTCGGGGCTCGGGGGGGCAGGGGCGGTCAGGCACCTCGGATCATCTTACAGCGTCCCCTCTGGAATGGGGTGAGCCAGCGCTGGGAGACCACACGACTTAACTGCAGACAGCCGGGATACAGGCGCTCTCCGGAGGGGGGCCCCCCGGCCAGGCGCCCAGTGGGTGGCCTGGCCTGTGACCTGCCCGTCATTTGGAAGAGGCCCCCCTCCGCCTGGTTGGAGTAGCTGAGCATGGCTCTTCGGCTGGGGTTTGTAAGACCTGCTGTAGGGCAGAGGACAGCTGCGCACAGAGTGATTCGGTGGGGCAAGAAAAGTGGGTCTCAATCCAGAAGAAAACTTATGCACACACACACACACACACACACACACGGCAGGGGGATGGAACTAAATGAATCTCGAGGGCTCCGCTGACCCCAGCATGCCTGAGGCAGACAGAACATCTCATTCACAGCACACCCGTGGAAGATTCCAAAGGCTGACTTTTCTTCTGAGTCGTGCCACGAGCTGACAACGATTAATTAATACAGACCTGCTGCTGCTTCCCGTCAGGAGTGACCGGGGGTATTTTACAGGAAATGGGGGGGGCAGTCACATGAGGAGCCACGGGAGGACCCAAAGTCACCTGCTCCCCACTCTCTCCAGAAGCACGTTTCTTTTTTTTTTTTTTTTTTAAGATTTTATTTATTTATTTGACAGACAGAGATCACAAGTAGGCAGAGAGGCAGGTAGAGAGAGAGGAGGAAGCAGGCTCCCTGCTGAGCAGAGAGCCCGATGCGGGGCTCGATCCTAGAACCCTGAGATCATGACCTGGGCTGAAGGCAGAGGCTTAATCCACTGAGCCACCCAGGTGCCCCAGAAGCACATTTCTTGACCTTTAGGGGTTCTTGGCTTTTCCACCAGCTCAGGCTCTGGAGCAGTGAGCAGGCTAACAAGCGGCTGACATTGACTCGCACGGGGGACACTGAAAATAAAATCAGCCCTTCCAGTCACTGGGGAAAAGGGCTTACTTTCTAGCCAACTGCTCTGCTGGGTGTGTCAGAATATACTGAGTTTTGCCAAATACAAATGATGGAAATTCAGAAGAAACAGTGGTGCTACAAACCAGTCCTCTGCTGTTTACTACAAATGGAGTGTCTGGCAGGACAGGAGGAGAACCTGTCAGCCCCACACATCGTAGGGAGACACTTACCACATGGACACATGCGATGTTTTACATGAAAGGTCTGCCCTGACTCTAAGGGGGTTAAGATTTTAAAAGCAAAACAAAACGAGTTCTTTGTAGAAGTGAACTAGTTAAGGTCACTCTGTAGAAGGGGACTTTATGAAAATAGTGAAATCGTGACAGCTTCTGTGCTTCTCAGGCTCAGGGAAAGGAGGCGGACGAGGATACAAACCAGCGCTCGGATCTACTTCTGCCTTTTTTCTTTTCCTTCCGCTTCTAGTAGATTCAGTGGAAAGGCAGATGGCCCTGACCTTCAGAACAGAAGATGAAAGCCCAGGACAGGAGCCAGAAATCAGAGTTTTACTGTTAGCTCTAGCTATCCCTTAATACTCTGAGAAAAGAAACCTCTGCCAAAAGACCAGAATAGTTTCTGTATTTTTAAAATGTTGCTTGCGCATGGTACTAGGCAAAGTAAAAGTAATCACCCCGTATTTATTAAATATAATCTATTAAAAGTAAGAAATTTTATAGTGCTAAGGCCAAAAGGAACTTAAGGTTCATTTCCAGTCCCTGAGTCACTACCTGAAGTTATTCTACTTTTTAGCTATGATGGCTAAATCTTCTTGGCCCTTCTGTGACATTTATAGCAAAACTCAAAGATATTCTAAGTTCCAGTCTTTTGTTCAGATAAAATCTCACTTCACCTGGAAGCTCAGTATACAAAAGAGATAAAAGTGGAGCTGTTCAAGTTCAAAGCAGGGCTGTTCGCACGAGGGGGCTCCGAGAAACCCGGGAAGCCCGCCCACGCATGCACACCACTGCCTTAAAAGAGAAACCGCATCAGTGCCCAAAGCAGAAAGACGACAAATGCAAAGGGATTGCTTAGGAGAGTGCCATGGGGCTTAGAACCTCAAGTTCATGAGCCTCTAGCTTTCAAAGAAGAAAAGCCACTTTTCATTTCGTCTGGGTCGTGAGATTACTCAGACCAGGAGAAGAGAGGGGTGGTGAGGTATAAGGAGACAGTTGGCGTTGAAGACCTAACAAATGTTTGTGTGTCTGTGTTGTGGGGATGTCTTTGCACTTGGGACTATGTTAAATTTTAAGAAGCGTTACTACCACCTCTGCTCCCTCGTGGGAATCCTGCCAATTTCAGAGAGGCAATAATGTCAGCCTTAGAGATCTATCGGAATCTGTTAGCCAGGGGCTTCTGCCCCAGTGAGAGCCCGAGCCCTGACATCTACTTCTGGGTGTCTCACGGTGAAGCTGAACCAGACTGGGCTTCCTAGAGGCCCTGAGGCGCCCGAAGTGACCACTATTTGTCTTCACTTCGCACTAGCAGAAACAGGAGAAGACCTCTGACCGGTCATCCGTGCTGGAGATGGAGAAAAGGGTATGTGTGTCTCCCCCCACCCCCCCCGTTTCATCTGAGTTTCTCTGACTTTGTTGTTCAGGCCAATGGAAAAAGTTCGTCTTAAGAAGGCGGGAGTTCTGCCACATTCCATTCCTAGCTTGATAATAAATTCTTTTTGTGTGACTCTGGACAGCAGTTTGATTGCTAGTCCTTTTGGCTTCTTTGGATGGTTAGTGCTTTTCACTTAGTTCAGTCTTAGGGTCTAGGGTGGGTTCTTGGAAAGTCATCCCATGCACTGGTTTGGCCTATAGGCAGAACTGGACACACACATACCTACAGTATATTTTGGTTTACTGTAAATCAGTACACATGTACACATCCAGGACCAAGGTCTCTTTCCCCTTCCTGTCACCTTGAACAGAAAGGAAGCTTTCAGCAGGACCCTCTGCCATTGATTTAGGTCTTCTGACTTGTTATATGAGCCAGCAGAATCTTGCACTCACTCTGACTGGGGGGGCGGGGGACATTCCAGTTCAATTGCTGACCTCCCAACTGCATTCAGAATATTTTTCTGGGATTTGACACTCTTGGATTGGGAAAACTCAGATTTATTGATGAACCCTAGCTGTGATTTGACCCTAAGGGTATAATATGTTCTCATCCCTCCTGTTTAATTTGGAAAGCAGCAAAGTTTTATATTTTATTTCCTTGGCCTATAACAAAACCTCACTGGCATCTCATCTAATCAAGAGTCCTGGATCAGAGTCCAGGCTAAATCAGGAGTGGATTGCTGGGAGAGAGATGGGCTAGGGGGAAGGGTGCTGTTTCTTCCCAGATAATGATGGCTGCTTCCCCACTCACCATCTGCTCCCCATCATGGTAGAAGCGGCTCCTTAGGAATTTGAAGGGAGCGTTACTGAAGATTAGGATGCCTTTTATTAATAGAGAGCAAGGGCCCTGGTTACTGGCAGTCATCTGAAATTCCGTAAAATCAGAATATCCGGAGGACCCTGGTCCTACCATTTGCTTCGCTTCGAACATTCTGATGGAGATTTAAGTCATGTGATTTCTGTCAATGAAGTCGTTTCATCCCACAGATCAGACAGTCTCCTTAGTCTCTTAGTCTCCTGCATGAGGTTTGCCTGAGATGTGGCGCTGCTGATCACGCGGCCCCCGGGAGGCAGCATTTTGACTCCCTTCTAAACCCAGTCGATGTTCAACAGTCTCATTGTTTCCACACAGGAGAGGCGAGCCTTGGAGCGGAAAATGTCAGAGATGGAGGAGGAGATGAAGGTATGGAGAGCTCTTTCTTTCTTCGTGTGCCCATTCCCTAAAGGCCTGCTAGGACTGGGTGATTGAGCGTAGTCCTGCCCCTCCAGATTTCCCCACACACTCAACCCCCTCAAGAAGAGATGATGTGTGAAGAGGAGCCAAGCATCTCTCCTCAGCCATTTCAGAGGCCCTCTCAGATCACCCAGCATCCCCTGTGGGCACCTCGAAGCCCCTCTGGGAACCAGTGCTGCTCTGGCTTAAGGGGAGGTGTCTGCAGACTGGAGACAAAGCTAAGGTCAACTTCTAAAATTTTTCCAAGCAATAGCTTCACTCTCAGGGGCTGGAGGAAAAGGCTAAAGGGTCCCAGCTCTCTAGGCTTCCCATGAGGTGCCCAGGGGAGCCTGAACACAGCCAGAGACTTTCCTGGCTGGTGTGCCTCCCTGTCGCAGCCCTTTGCTGGAAGGAACACAGTTTGAGTCATTCTGCAGCAGAATGCAGATTAATTCATACATCCATTTCCTGCACCAGCCCATTTCCCCTGAAATATTCAGTAATATTTGGCACTTGCCCACTAGAATAAGCTCATGCCCCCAGTGACACCCACGGCTTACTGCTTTCCTCTCTCCCTTCACCGTGCCCTGCAATGACCATCATCTCCATTAGCCGCTTTAATGAACAACTGCCATCCCAGGCAGCTTTGAGTGCTGAGAACTGGCAGTCGACCCAGAAGAGGCAATTCCCTGCTCTGGAAGGGGCCTGCAGAGCAGTAGGGAATGTAGAGCTGCTCGGGGTAGCCATCTGGGGGTGACGTGGGAGCATCTGAGCCCTGAGAGTACATGATACCATTCCCATAGTCACCTAGCACTTGCTCAGCTTTGGCCTTTTTTTTTTTTTTTTTAACTTCAAGGATCTTATTTTACCAGCTGTATCATACAAAGCATTCCTCTGGTGAAACTCGGGTTTCCTGACCTGGAAGCAACAAATGCTGGGGCAGTATGAGGCAGATCCCCAGAGCTCTTGCTGTGAGCAAGCATTCCTAATAGGCAGTTAGAGCACTTTAGGAGAGACATTTATTACTACGATGGCCCCCCAAATCGGTTATTTACTGAAGAAAAAACTTCTCAGGACCTGACAAGGCCCAAGTTTACAGAAGATCCAGTGCTCATAGTCCTGTTACTCTTTATATAATTCCAGAATAAGGGAGATATGCCCTGCCCTTGAGTTCTTAGTCACCATTCCAAAGCTGTAACTGATCCCATTCACATAGAATTTCAAGCAATACTTATTTATATCTCCAAAAAGTGGCACTTATATCTTTCAACTTGATGTAAAACAGCAAGAAGTAAGAACACTTAATGGTTAATTCTCCTATGGTAAAAAAAATCAGGATGACCTAACACCCTGAGCTTCTCCATCTTCTGATTTTTCCAAACGCACCTCACCTAGAGCACAGAAGTATTCTCCCCCATTTTGAGCGGTGTGTTGGTGGAGCTTAACAGTTCTGGATGAATGAATATCCACAGTTCTTGGTTGCGCTGGGGGCTCCTCCATTTTTGAAACCCCTTGAGTAGACGCCGTCTGTATTCTGCTGTTAGGCAGCTGTCGGTGGTGCTCATTAAGGAACAGCCTAAATGCTGATCGGGAACATGTAAATGAAGCCAAAGGTAGTGCCTTCTCATGAGGACCCAGGAGCCCGAGGCTAGCCCAGACCCACTAGTCACACAACTCCGCACCACTCTGCCCAAGTCCACACGCAAAGACTCAGAAAGTCGCCAAGTGGAGCAGTTGAGGTCCTTTATTTCTGTTCTGATCCTAAATTGCCGAGCATGAGAGCCCCTTCAGTGGTTCTAGTTGCTCTCAGGCCTGTGGTTTGAGACAGGTTTCCATATTTCTTTCTCCCTGTTCTGTCAGGGCGAGGACTTCCTAAACTAGGTCATGAGTTCCTTTCTTTCCTCAAAATACATGAAGGTGTTCGCTCCCTCAGGCTCAAGTTGTTTGCCAGCCAGCTTCAGATCCAGTTGTTTAAATTATCAAAGGCTATTTAGACCTCAGAAAATAGGCACACTGATTTGAAACTGTTTTTTGTTGTTAATTTGTTTTTGTTTTTAGTTTAAAAATGGATGTATTCAGTCAATTGCCATTATTCTCTGACCAGTTGCAAAGTCAAATGGAGACGACACACCTGCAAGTTCTAAAGCCCCTAAACGCCCTTTGCTCAGTCCAAGCCCAACACCAGGTTTACAGATCGTCCGGCTCCCCCTAGAGGACAAAGGGGGAGAAACATACAAGCCTCCCAGCCAACACCAATTTCATGTTTGTGTCTATACCTTGAGATAAGCAAAAACGTCAAATATTTAGATACAGACATCATAAAATTGATGTCACTGACCTTAAAGGAGTATAAGAAGCTGCTTGGGTAGCTTTCAAGTCCTTCTTCATCCAGGCTACAGTTTGTGGTCAGTAACATCTTGGGAATGATCAGTGGTTAAAATCTCTGTGTGCTAGGCAGCCAGTCAACCAGATTCTTATCAAATCTGGGACCCAGTACAACTAAGGTCCAGTTAGCCCCCATGCCTGTTGCATATTTGGTTTATATGGATGCTCAAACCTCTTGGAGCAATCAGTAGGGAGCATGTTGAAGGTTGACCTCCAGTGAACCCCGAAGATCCAGTAGGTCTTCAAGGACAGAAAGTGACTCTGGTGCCTGTTTTTCTGATTCTGGCAAATAAAGTGCAAAGGCCAAGTGAAATGGGGAACCCTGAGATGGGCTTGTCCAGATGTACATGGGGCTCTGAGCTTGTGACATGGGTTGCATCTTTCTGTCCTTACTAGAAAGGTAAGTATTTATGAGTTCTCCCCAGGACATACTGCACTCAGATCCTAGATTGGAGTAGAATGATGTGCCAGCCTCTGACAGGTGTGCATGTCAGCGTGAGCTGTGCGAGGCTGCACTGGGTCTGGCCCACATCAGACCGGATGACTTTTTTACTGCATCAGCCATTCAGCATTGGCCTCCTTCCCAGACCTCCTCCCTGCCTCTCCCAGGTCCTTGCATGAGGGGCCCAGCAGCCACTCCCCTTTTAGATCGCTCTTGGAATTTTTATTTTTACTTACTCTGGAAATACCACTAGCTGATCCTGCCCTTGCCCACCCTGCTCTGTGCCCTGCCCTCCCCTCCATCTTGCTGCCTTATTTTCAGTACTATTTCCTACGGAACATTCCACCAGATTGTTTCCTGCCTCTCTCCTTCATGCTGATAACTTCCAAATTCTTCCACCTCGATCTGCTTGTACTCACTTGTTAGATTGAATCATTTTCATTGCTCGTGCCTTTTATATTACTCCCTAGGAGGCAAGGACCACTTCATGAAATGACTATGGTTATGTTGAAAGCTTTGGTCCAAGGTCAACACCAAAGAAGGGTGAGAGCCAGGGACTTTCCATTGGTTCTCATGTTTGGTCCCTGCCCATTTCTTTAAATATTTCCATGTGCTGCACCATGATCTCCTCTGATCTCAGTCCTCTCCATGGCCAAGATGCTTGCAGAGGGTAAGAACCACTGCCTGGTCCCTACCCTTCAATGGCTCCATGGAAGTGTTGGGCTGCTCAGCCTTTTTTCCAAGGTGCTCATTCTCCTTCTTTGGGGAAAGAGTTATTCTGCAGTTTGTCTCTGCTTGTTTTTCCTTTTCACTGTTTTTTCCCCCCTCATGCTGCCTTTCATTTTCTTGCTTCTTCACGTCCAACTATAACTCCACTAGTCCTTCATTTCTGTGCCTCACATCCATGTGGGTGTGAGAGACTTCTCTCTGGTTTGTCATCACTATAATCCGCAGGATTTTTCATCTTCCTCTGTGAAGCCCTGTTTGCATAATAAAATCCTTTTCCTCCTCCCAAAGAGCTGAAGGTCTTGGTTACAGGGTCAGCACAGATAACCACTTGGGCAAGGACAGTAACAGTAAGCAGGCCTGTGATATAGTCCCATTTATTGTAGTCCTTTATGGGCTACGAGGTATTAGGAAGAGTATCTGTGGACTGGTTATTCTGTCCCATTTGTAACACTTACAGATAGTGAGGTCTGAACTACTACATCAGTCCAAGCAATTCCACTGTCTTGGACATTTATTTCTCCAACTTTTGTGCACAGCTGTAATTTTCAGAGCATGAGTCTGTATGTGAACACCTCCAAGCAGCTGCCCACTCTTAATGAGCTGGGACAAAGAGCACAGTCAGCTGTGAATTTTGTGACACAGGTAGTCCTATAGCAGGTAAAAGGCGGGTTGGCAGTTCTTGGATCCTGGAACAAGCTTCCAGATTGCAGTGGAGAACTAGCAGGGTTAATGAGGCACCCTACAAAACAGGCCAGAGGACCATGCAGATTGCTGCCTGTCTCTTAGCTTGTACGTGCCTCGTGCAGAAGATACTTAAACAACAGGCCTCTCTTTTTTCCTTGTTTCATTTTTTAAAATAAAAAATGAAGTAAGAGAGGGACCCGGGGGTGGGGGGAATAGGAGTAGGGGCCAAGTATGGGGCAAGATGAGAGGAGGGAGAGAGAAAAGGGCTGCAGCTGGATTTAGGAATGCATGGAGTCCTCAACTCCAGGTCCCATTGATGAAGAAGGGCCCCTGAGGCTATGGCTCAAGCATGTTAAATCCGTTCAGAAGGCCCAAGCCACATGGTGGCTGTCCTTTTCAAAAGTCATCCACACATGCTGTTTGAGAACATGGTGGTCGTATTCACGTGCTGACCTGCAGCGTAGTTAGACCTCAGCCAAGAATCGTAGGCCCGGCTCTCCCCCTCGTTGGTGCTTTTCTCCGTTCTCCCTCCTCTCATCCTGCACCATCACTCCTGCCTTTCTCATTTCCTTTCTTGCATGCCAACGAAAAACAAAAAACAGAAAGTCATGTGATTTCTTTGTCCTACTTTTATCTCTTCTGGTCTGTCTTGTCTCTCTCTTGTCTGTCTGTCCCCTCCATGTTTCACTCTCTACAGAACCTCCACCAGCTAAAACAGATTCAAACCTTGAAGCAGATGAACGAGCAACTGCAGGCTGAGAACAGGGCCCTGACCCGAGTTGTGGCCAGACTCTCGGAGTCCGTCGAGTCCTCGGAAACCCAGGAGCTCTAGTTCTTGCCCCTCTTCTCCACCTTACTTCCCTCCTCCACAACTCCAGGCATGTTCACTCTTCTTGTTGGACCCAGAAGCCCTGTGCTCATGCCCCTCCATCGGAGCCACCGTATTTTGGGTGCCTCTAAGTGTCGGTCATCTGCAGATGGAAAGAGCCAGGACTGAGACCACAGAGTGAGACATAACAGCCTAGGTCAAGGGGAGGCCATGGAGGAACCCTTACCTGGGCCAGTGGTCTATTTGGTAAGATCACCACATCACCTTCTCCTCCCCTGGAGACTGAATATGGATTTGCTCACTCGGCTATACATAGGAGTACACAGACATGCACACATACCCGTGGATGTGCAGACTTGGTGAGGTCATTGGCGAACTGAGATTGAGCTTCTCGGTCGGCAGCAACCCAAGTACATCATGGTTGCTGGAGCAATGGGGGCTGGTCCTGGACTCCAGATTCTTGTTGGGCCTGGGGTAACCAAAAGCAGGGACTCTGAACCCTGGCTGGGAGCTTTTAATGTATGTAGTGCCTGGTGGGCCCATTCCCCCATCCCCGCCCTGCCCCAATCCCCAGAACATACCAGACAGAACAAAGTCTTCCACATCTGACAACATGTTGCATGCATGGGGACGACTAGCACTAAAGGCTAGAGCTCCACCACCGGCAAGGACACTGTCCAGACCACCATTTGAGTAGAATTGGTTGTTCTTTGCCTCCCTTCTGCAGTAATGTTTGTTTTCTTCCCCCTCCTTGGGAGGCATCGTTCTCATCCCTGTCACAAATCTCTGGGTCCTAAGGATGTGCCCCTTTACCCCCCTCCCCCAGCCAGTGTGTGGGCTGTGAGGCAGAACACAACCTGGATAAATGAGACCCACACACAGCCAGACCTTCCCTAATGGGGGTAGGTTTGCAAAGGAGAGGACAGTCATTGGAGCAGAGAGGAGGGATTTATTCTCAGCTGGGAACCAAAAACTATGTTTGCTAACCTGGAGCCTTTCCTTGGTTATAGGCCTGAAAGACAATCTCACAGATAACTTGTTTTCCCATCCCGCAGTGGTGTGATGGGTTTACCGCTGCTGAGCAGTTTCACTCTTTGAAATGAGTTTTTAATTTTCAGCAATAATCTAATTAGTCCTGACCAGCGCCTGTTCTTTTCTCTGCCTATTTGCTTGCGCCTTCAGGGTCAGTAGCTGGCAGCTAATACCCACTAGATCTCAAGCACCCAAATTACCATAAGGGCTGAGCTAATATCCTGCTGTAGATGCTATCACGCACAGAAAGAAAACTGAAAGGGGAGTTATGCCGCGGCCTGGCACCAAGCAGCTTAGTTACCCTACTTACCGAGTGCCATGTCAGGTCCTAGCTCCATGCTTTAAAGTAAGCCTCAGGATTACTGGAAAATTCGACAGGGTGAACTAGGGACCCACAGAAGATGTCCCAGTTATTTTTAGTTTCCCTCTTTGTGCAACATAGTATAGAGTATGGAGCAAAACTAGATCTCATGCTTTCAGTGGTTAATAACTAAGGTAACAGTTATCGTTTATTAAGGCTTGTGCACAGTACCTTCTATGCTTTTTCTCACTTATTCCCCAGAACAGTCATTTTAACATGTGGGCGAAAAGCAAGTTACAGATCAAGTAACCTGTCCAAGGTCACTCAAAGAGTAAGCAGTAGAACCAAAATTCATACCAAGTATGTCACATTCCAGACCTAAGCACTCAACCACTGTGATTTTAGCTGCCTCGTGTTTGGCACAGAGTTTTAGCCATTTGTTAAATATATGTCCTAAACAGTGCAAGAAGAATCTGTTGAACAACTATAGCGTGCCCCACCTTTGCAGCTGAGGGATGGGGGACAGCATTCTGCTTTCTCTGCACTCTTGACTTCTTCAACAGCCATTACCACCCAAAGGTTTTGCCACTGTAAAGAAACCATTGCATAGCACATGTAACAGATCAGCAAACTGTGGCCCATCAGTCTGGCCCATAAGCCATACAAATAGTTGGGGGGAGGGGCAGAAATCAAAAGAAAGACTATTTCATGACACATGAAAATAATGGAATCAAATTTTGATGTCCAAAAATAAAGTTTTATTGGAACTGAGCCATGCTCATTTGTTTACATATTATGGTTAATGTTTATAAGTACTTTTGGGCCCACAAGAGCAGAGTTGAGTAGTTGGAGCAGAGACCATATGGCTTGATATCAATTGTCTGGCCCTTTACAGAAAACACTTGCCGACACCCACCAGAGGGAAGATGGGATAACTAAGCCAAACTGTGTGGCCAAGAAAGTTTGCCCTGCCTTTTTGGGTGTTTTGGGGTTTGTTTTGTTTTTTAACAATCCCCTAGAGAAATCATCTTATCTCAGTGTGTCGTGTATGCCATTTCCAAAAGAATGTAAGCAGTGGGACGCCCTCCCCACTTCCCAAGTAGTCAGAAGCAAAGCAGGTAAGGCTCATCCTGAGCTCCCATCACCCTGCAGCTAGCCTTGTCCTTCCCAGGACTCCGCAGCTTTAAGACCCTCATATCCTCTCCCTCTTCAACACATTCCTTATCAAAGGCTGGACAAAGTCATGTTTGGGAAAACATGCACTTAAATTTTATTTGCCCAAGACACCTTAATATCAAACCGGTGAACTGGAAATTTAGAAGTTAAGAAAGCTGACCTCCAGGGGGCTGAAATGATAAAGCTCTGTTAAACCTCATACTTCTATAGTGCTTCCGCATGTGTTCTTATTTAATCATACTTTAACTCCAAGTGAATATCAGATAACACTGTTCATTTCCTCCTCTCTCTTTTGAGAGTCAAGTTTATGAGACTGTTTTCCCCCTTGATTTCTACATTCCACATCTTGTACTTTTTGACACTCCCTTAAGATGTCAGTTGTAGCGTATTACAGCTGGGAAATTGCCTTGTCCAAGTTTGGCGTTTTGTTTTTGTTTTTGTTTTTCAAAGAATTGAGTTCTTGATGTGGAAATAAATCACCAAGGCTCAACGAGTTGTTTGCACATTTAAAAAGCGGGGAGGGGTCAGCTCAGTTCTGATTTGGTGAGCTGCTGGCAAAGGAATGAAATCCAACAACACATACAGCTCCTTCCCTGACTATGGAATGCTATTGTGGAAATACGACTTTCAGAGTCTCACTGATACCCAGGCTGGCTGTGGGATCCAGGATGGAGCATTGGAGAGCAGATGGGAAGCTGAAGCACTGTGGGGCCAACCTGGCTGACTTTTTCTAAATATCTTCTTGGACCAAACTTTCTGAGCATTCACTTCTGGTAGTCAAGGCCACGGGGATGGAAGCACGGAAGAGAGCAGCCAGAACAGCTTTGATTAGGCTGGAGGTAGGGGAGGCAGAGGCAAAGGACCAAAACTTTATTTTTGATACTATCTGGATTAAAATCTTTTTAGTAAAATTTGCAGATCACCTACCTGCCATCCCACATTCATGGGAGGACTCAGTGCGGTCGTGAGAATCCCGAGAATCGCAGGGCACGTCATGCCCATCAGCACACTTCCCTGTCCGGTTCTCCCGGGGCCCTCACAGGGGCCCGGCTTGATGAGCGACCAGGGCAGAGACGATGATTCCTCTTTAGACACAGAAATGGAAGCCTGGACAAACTGAGTGATTTGCTTAAAGTAATAGAGACCATTCGTGACAGCGACGGTGCTGGAATTCTGGACTTCTGGTGTTCTGTTTTCGGCCCCAACACGACCTCTGTAATGAAAGAATAATCTTCAGAGTCAGGCACACATGGGCTCAATATCCGATTTGCCATTTAAGAGCTGGGTACTCTGGACTAGTTAGGAAATTCTTCATTTCCTCATTTGTAGATGTAAGGATAGCAACTGTGTCACAGACTCGTGCAGTACTAATGAGACGATGGGAGTGAGACCTTCCCCATTATGGATGTTCACTGCTGTTTTCATTCCCTTAATACAAATCCTGTATGTCTCTGTGATACATATATTTGTGCATACACATAGTATTCGTGTAATCGAGTCTACATCCTCCATAAGAGATTGAGGAAACAAAAATTCTGTTTCTTAATGTACAGTTAGAGCCCCTAGTGGTTACTAGCAGTGCCAGAGCTAGAATTAAACAGGCCTCATGACCTCCGAGCCCAGGTTATCCTTGACTGGTGACCTCACCTCCTGCTGGATTCCTGTAGGTTTGCTGACTAAAAACATCAAAGCACGGTTTGCCTTGATGGGATGTAGATGTAGATTTCTGTAGCTTTCACGGTGAAGATGTACTTCCCCTCTAACCTAAGTCTCCCTAAACTGCCAGCAGGGCCCACACAGAAACTGTCTCCTCAGCAATGTCCCATTGTAGTGCTTTAGACGCTCAGCACACCTGCCATCCTGTCGTCTGGTCCCATATGAAGACTTGGCTATCCAGACTAGGGCCTGGGCTGCCGTGTTTCCTTTGTTTGCCTGTTGAACAGCACTGTGTCGTGTTCCAAGATGGCAGAACTGACAGAATTGAAATCTCTATTCCCCCACCCCCCAAAGCACCTATTTCCTGGATTTGTAACACTATCCCCTAAAACTACTGCTGAGGACCCTTGGTACCCTGTGGTAGCTCCCCACAGGGAGCTCCGGGTGGGGATTAAATACATACCTATCGCTAACCCTGTGCGTCACAGCTGTGCAGTGACTGAATTTGTACACTCCCTGGGTTTTAGTGGTTGAAAGTGGATACATGTAGTATGACTGGCAAGAATTTGGGTGGATTTTATCACAGAAGGCATGAGGAGGACCTTAAATCTCGTGGGTGTGACAGAAAGCCGAGTTGTGCCTCTACCCCGTGCATTCCTATTTTTGATGGGGTGTGAAGCAGCGTCTGCCCTTAACTCTTTTAGTTGACCCAGGACTCCTTTCTCAGTTTCTCCTCTGTCCTCACCAGCTCCCTTGGGCACTCTCCTTAATATCTCCAGACTAGAAGTGAGTTCAAGCGCCAGAACCACTGTGAACAGTTACCGATTCAGGAGAATGAAAGGACACGTGGTGTGGAACGTGAAATAAGACACTATTGCTGAATATGCTAGTTCAAAAGATGGAGGGGCTGTGGTCTCCCTATGCACATCTCCCTAATGCACATCTGCCTAATGCACATCTCCTGTGCACATCACCAACTCAACAAACATGAAGATTCGGGGGACTTCCATCCCTGGGAGAAAGGGTGGTGACAGTACCCTGCATATGCTGCCTCCAAAGCCCTGCTCGCTGGGCTGGCCTGGCCTGGGCAGGGAGGGTACGGAGGTGATGATTCCAAGCTCTAACACACCTTTCCCTCTGTCACCCTGCAGGTGTTAACAGAACTGAAATCCGACAACCAGAGGCTGAAAGATGAAAATGGTGCCCTCATCAGAGTCATCAGCAAACTATCCAAATAGACTAGGCTCCCAGTTTGGGAGGGAAGGGGCAGCATTTGCTGTTCCCACCCCTCTTTTCCAGCCATTGCCTTCCAACCAAAAGAAGTGAATGTTTTGGTGGAAGGACTTCTTTCTGACCCTCCTCCAGTCACCTCCTCTGCACCGTACATGTCCTCCGCACTCTGAATGCCCTGTCCCTCCCATGCCCCCCACCCCTTGAGTTTATGATAGTTTTAATTGAAGCATGATTGTGATCATTTGAGCCGTTCGAGCCATCTGGAGAAGGCCTTGGGGAGTCCACCAGGCTCAGCTGTGGATCCCAACTCCCTGCTGCACAGCTGCTCGTCCACATTGGATTTGATCCAAACATGTAAGGCCTCTACCCAAACCAGTACCCCACAGCCTTTTACACGGACCCAGTGTCCTCTGAAATAGGTGAGTCTTACAGTGGCCATTCCAGGATCCTGTCTGGGATGCCAAGGGAAACAGGATGTTGACATAATCATCGGACAGCCTCTGGAGCTATGTTTCCATTAGATCCAAGGTGACAGTGACTCCGCATTGAAGGTCTCTGCCAGTCTGCACCTCTCAGGAACTGACTTTTCTCTTACTCCTTGCTGGTGTTACTGTTATTTTTTCTGTCAACAACCCAGTAACATGCCTGATTAGTCTTAATTCTTATTCTTTCCTCATGCCTGGCCCCCTTCCCCAGGGCTCAGATGACCCTGGCTTCCTTATTCCTTTCCTTTCTATCCTTCTATTTTCCTTTCTGTCTCCCCTCCACCACCTTACCACATTGTGTAAGAGCTAGAACAGAGCATCTGACCTCACTTGTCTTTGGCCATTATGGAAAATCATTTCTCCTGGGGCGCTCTGGAGACCAGAAGAATTGCCTTGGCGGCACCACCGGCCCTGTTGCAGAAAAGCCAGACCATGGCATAAGTGTCAGCCCACTGTTCTCATCTCCCACTTGTCTTCCCTACACAGTGATTTTCCTTATTAGAAAATCTGGGCTCTGAACACGCCATTCTGCCTCACCTCCTTTTGACCTTGTTTTCCTCTCTTCACTCTGGCACCTGCTCCAAATGAGAAAGGAAGTCCTTGCAAGGAGGCATGAGGGCTGGGATGGGTGGGAGGTGGACCGGGGAGTGGAAGCACACATATCTGGTGTGAGTAGAGTATCTGGGGACATCTGCAACCTTGTGGCAAAGAGGACAGAAGATAGATCGTGCTGTGGTAATGGTGGTGAATGTGATGATTTCCAGTGGCTAGATGTAGGGGAGAGACCATTTGTTTTCTAGAAGCCAACAGGAGAAATGACCTCTTAATAGAGGCATAAAGTGATGGGATACTTCCAACCCACTGACGAGAGTCACAGAATCTTAGAGTGGCAAAGCCCAGAGGTCATTTGGTTGAGCTTTCCATTGTCAGGTTACAGGGACCCCCGCTGGGACCCCACTGCCCCATCTCTGGCCCGCAGTCAGGTAGCTGTGCATTTGTCCCTCGAAAGATGGGCAACTCTGATAACCAGAAAGCTTTTCCTAAGATGAGTCGAGGTCTGTCGTAGGGGCTCCACACGGTCCAGTGCTGCCCTTCAGTGTGACAGCCCCTAGTGTCGTTGGTCATCTCCCCTTAACCTTACTTCCAACTGGCGTTTTCCCGGTCCTTGAAGGCATCCCTCACATGGCATACTTTTCCTGCCTGTCACATCTCATCTGTCTTCCTAATGTATTTGGCCTTTACAGGCATTTTCTCCCATGGTTGGTTTGAGTGTGCAGGTCACGTAAATCCTCATTTTAGAGTGGCCCATGGTATTCAGTGCTTAGGGTGGTCCGTTCTCTTAACATATACCACCTCTGCCCATTTTTAATTTCTTTCCCCAAAACAACAGTGTAGTTCTTCATGGCCCTGTGAAATGTTACATGCTCTTTAATCCAGAGGTCCTAATTCCAGAATAGGAAATATGTCTCCTCTGGCAAGACCCCATTTGTAAAATATACAGAATTCTCTCTTCCGTTTCCAACCATTTTCCAGGAGAAGCCACTACTGATTAGGATTTTGTATGACCTTGGGAGCACTGTCAGCTCAGTTCTCAAGGAATGCTAAATTAGAGTAAAATGTTTCTTCACTCCCACTATAAACTTCTTCATTCTAGGGAGAGGGGAAATCAACAGAAGGTGTTGACTAATTGATTCTCCTGGCACATCCTGGATATTGGGCAAGGCATGGGGGTGGTTCCTGCCTCTTTCTCAGGAAAGGAAAGCTGAATTATTAGGAAAATATCTTGACCCTCTCACATTAGATAGACCAGGTAAAGGAGTTACGGAGTGTTCCCTCATCTGTTTGTGCCTTTCAAAAGCGTGGGACAGAATCTAAAAACTCTTAGATGGGTGTTAGGCCCTGCTGCTTCACACAGCCCTTTCACATTAAAGATGCCTTTTCTTGCCAGAAAGTTTTCCTTGTGATGAAAAATTTACAAGCTTTTCAATCTCAGGAATATTGTATTGTATGGCCAAAAAACCATGAAAGTGTAAACCATCCCAGGTAATTTCAGGCACTCTCTCTTATGCAATTAATTTTATTGGACAGATAGACTTTGAATTCTGGCCCCTTCCCAGAGAATAAAATACCCTTTCCTCACAGTTGCATTGACTGGAAGCCCAGTCCTTTGATATAGGTGAGTCTTAAGCCGTGTGCTCTCGGTACCGACAGCAGCAGGCCTCCCTCCACTTGTGCTTTTGGTCTCTGCAGGGGCCATAGACCTCCTGTCCTCAAGCTACTGGTCTGGATACCCAGGAGCACCCCAGATAGCTCAGGCTGCCTGAATACTGCTGGTCTGGCCAACAATTTGGGGCTCAGCTGTGCTGGGTCACTTTCAGACTCTTTACACAAAATACCAGGATGGGGACGAGAAGGTTCTTGGTAGGACTTTATATCCTCTGTTCTCATTAATTTGATATTTTTCAAAACCAAGCCACACCTTCGGGAGTAATGATTCGGCCATTCCAGAGATTCTCTGGCTGAAGTTTCACTGTTTCGCCTGTTTGGCTTTCAAGGGCTGCTTACTCTTTTCCAGATAGCTCTTGGGCATGATGGCCCCTGCCCCAGTCCCAGTCTCCAGTGCAACAGGGTCATGCAAATCTTGGGGTGTTGCCTGTAAAGAATCTGGAGAACAGACATGCCCTGGGCTTGTGCAGTGCGCTGGGTTCTCTCTCGGGCGGTCTTGCTTGACGTCTCCTGGAACCCGCCTGGCTTTTCCTATCCAGTTGCAGGATATGTTCACTTCTTTCTGCGCCTTCCTGTCTCCCACTCCGTGTTGAGACCAAGATACATTTATTGCTCTTTGAGGCCTCTGGTGAAGGAGGCTTCAGATCTCTGGTTTGGATCATTTCACGGGTTTCCCCTGCCCAAAACAAAACGTGCTTATTCGGCAGTTGTGCTTAGAAATGAGAAGACTGAAACCCCATGTGTTAGCCTATGAATCCCACAAAATCGTGTGTGAACTATCAGGGGCTTTTAACTGAGCCACAGATGAGAGGAGAAGAAATTCTCAAAGCCACACATTTGGTTTGGTCTCTGGCTTTCTGGCCCCAGTGCAGCCTCCCCTAGCCAGACAGACAGATTGCCTCCTCTCAGACAAAGGCCAGCGTTTCTATCCCGACCACGGTGGCAGTCCTTCTGCAGTGGGAGAAGCATAGAGAGGAGAGATGAGCTATTGAAAATATTGCCGATTCCAGGCTGCTCAGCCCCACAAAAGGGAAAGCCTGAAGGACTCAGCAGCTGAGCCATGAGGCAGGGGGCAATTCCTGGGCCCACCCCACTGGGTGAGCCACTGGTTCCACTGGAGCTTAACGTGTTCACTAGATGGGCGCTGGCTGTGGTCCTTCCCTTCTGGCCATTCCCAGGGCCACTGTTTGTGCCAGCACCACACCTAACTCTAGACACACAGCAGCCCCAAATCTTGGCCCGATTCTAACTGCAGAGCTTGCACCCCACACTGATTTTTAAGGCAGGTTTCAGCCCATCAAGGATGTGAGTCCCCTCACCCAATAGGCAAGGCAGCTTTGAGGGCAGAAGGCAACAGGAAGGGATAAGCCCCTAGGAGTCAGAACAACTGCATTCTAGGGCCAACTCTTATTAGCCATGTGACCTTGGGAAAGTCACCTTCACTGTCTGCAGAATGCAGTTTTGGACTAGATTGTCCTTAAGATCCCTTCTAGGCTTACAATTCTGTGATGTATTTATTCCTGGGAAGATCAGAACATTTCTTAAACTCAGAATTTTTGCTCTAATGGCAAAAAGTCTTGTTTTCTTCTGGATTCGTACTGTTTAACACCAGCACGTCAAGGTTGACTTCTCATCCTTGTTAGAAAGTGAATTTAATATTGAGGGTAATGGAATGGTGTTGCAATTGCTTTCCCTCCTAATGGCTTGGTAAGAATATTAAAACCTGCAGAGGTGGAAATTGGAGCTCATGGAGAAATGGATAGAAAGCAATTTGTTGCAGGCAGCCTTTGGACAAGTTGTTTTAATAGGAAATAGAGCTACTGCTTCATAGATTTCATCAGCCTTCTCGAATGTGGTCTTCATGGCCCTTAACATCCAGAGGGCAGACATGGCCCCTCTGCTTAGCGCCAGCTTACACATAGTCTTAGATTCTGCCCTACAGCAGCAAGAGTTTTCCTCAGTAAAAAGCTCAGCCTTTAGTTCTGGGGAGCCCCTCTGGGTTCTGGACTATCCAAAGGAGGAGGTTCCAGTGCTGTTCAGGGTGATCCTTCCTTTAAGCAGGTCTGCAGAGGAGACCGCTGGTGCAGGAAGCGCTCAGAGACCCTAAGTCCACACAGCGGTGTGGCATAGAACAGTGCTCGGCTCCAGAGAGCCTCCTGCAGGACTGGGTGTGAGTGGAGTGAAAGGCCAGAGACCCTGAAAGTGAAGGTGGCCCGTGAGCTGCGGTGGGAAGGTGGGAAGGAGGCAGAACGAAGAGCAGGGTGGAGGCTGCCAGCGCAGGTTGGGGGTGGGGGTGGGGAGGAGGGGGTCACTGAGCAAAGGGAAATGAGTGCTGGTCCCTGGTACCCTGGTCCCTCGGCCTCCCGCAGAGATGTTAATCAGCTTCCCTAATGGGTATCGACAGACATTGCTGACAGACATTGCTCGGGAGCAGTAGACCCTATCAAGGACAGCTATTGATCGCTTGTGTTCTGATTAGATTGGAAAACAGATGAACTTCATTGCAGCCCAGCAGGAACTGTTACTGTCACAGCTACTAGGGAGAAGGTGGTCTCCGGGGGCTGATAAAAACCAGCTCGAGAATCTTGACTAGCCTGCTAGCAACTGCAGAGTAAGAGACGCATTCACTTCTCCTTTGAGATTTGTGGTCGAGGGTGAAATTGAGCATAGGTGTAGCTTGCAACCCAGTGTCCTGGAAGAGCATAGGAAGTGGGTTTGTTCAAAGACAGACACCACTGGTGAGTGATGAATTGACGAATGATCTGATCTTACCTCAAGAGGTAAGAGGTGTAACAACTGGGAGATCGCCCTTGCGTATAACCTGCAAGCACGCGCATGCGCACACATGCGCACACATGCATACACATGCACATTTGCTGGCCTGGTGTGTGCTTGAACCAATGTTATCCAAGTCTCTTATTCTGTTAATTCATATCTTTTGCTTTTCGCCTGCCCTTCCAATCCCCCAGAGGCCTTCTCTCTGAGCCATTCTCCAGTCCCATCTGCTTATCATTTCAGACTGTGAATCTGCCAGAGTAATACTTTCTGTTAGTTCTCCTCCAAATTTCCCCTTCATCCTTCTAATAAACTTCTTGGATGTCCCCTTAAGGTGACACGAGGATGCTCCTGTGTCCCTACAAGCAAAGAAACTTACCATTCACCCTTCCTCTCCCATCTCCCTCCACTCTTTGTTCTCTGCTAGTCTCACTTGGAGCTAGTGGTACTTAGGAGGTTTTCCACACGTCAGCCATGATTCCTGTTCCACTTCTATTCTCCAACAACAGCCACCACCACTCCTCTTCTAGTTTCAAAGGTCCCTGGCCGTGCTAACAGCCTCTCAGAGAGAAGGTTTGAATGGTGGGCCCATCTGACTTGTCCATGGCCTGGCCAGGGAGACCATGGGTAGCCGTGTGTAGCTTACTCAGCCTTTGTCCAGAGAGCTTTGACTATTTCCAGCTAGGGACAGAGTATTTTCCCAGAAAAAACTTCAGCCCAGTGCTCCCTTGCAGGAGAGGATTCAGGAGAGGCACACTGACTGCAGGGAGCCTCTGAGAGTCTCTGATGTTCCCACAAAACCAGATTTGAGGATGAGGGGCAGATCCTGAACAGGGACATGTGAAGTCAACACTCACTAGACTCTCACCTTAACATATCTGACCTTGTCTTTCCTCCCTCCCACACCACTGAAGCCTGGGACAGATTCCAGCTTGTCCTCTAGTGAAGAAGGCCAGATAACGAGAGGCTAGAGGAAGGAGGATGTAGGGGTTCAGGCACAGAACACCAGGCGGTAGGCTGCAGGGCTGGGAGAGGGTTCTGGGAGGCTGCAGCAATCCAGAATAATGCCACTTCTGGCTAGAGTCCCTTGAGCCTTTGAAAGACTGGGCCTGCCACCTCGCTGGCCCCCAGAAAGGGCCATCATTTCCCTGAGGAGGGACGGAACATGTTTCATCCTTGCTCCCCCGCTCCTGGAGAAAATACAGCCTGTTCTCACAAGACTCATGCAGACTCTGGTGTTGGCTTCGTGGTTTCCCTCCCTCTGTTTTTCCTCTGCCTTGACTGTGATCAGTTAGGGGTGAGAAGAACTTAGAAGAACCACCCTGGGGTCTTCATGCCTCTCCCATTTTAGGGGGTTGAATTTTGTCTTTTCTCCACTCAGTTCACTCTTCACTCCCGACCTTACTTCCACCACAGTTAAAGCACCAGATGTAAGTTTTTCAGCTGACTTGTATGGATTAACTTCAGTCCATTGTAAATACACCTGGGGTGGGGTAAGGGCATTTAGGGAAGGGGAGCCAGATTCGCTTTGTGAATTGAATGTATTTTTATGCAATTTTGAGTGGCCTTTGAACCCTGAGATGAATGATTTTGTTTTACTGGTTGTTATTATATAGTATTATTAAGTATTCTGTGTTTGAAAGTTTGGGAATAATAATATTCACATCTATATGATGCCTGTAAACACGACCATATTTATAAATGAGTAAATAAAACCGTGTTTTAACTTTGTGGTTGTGTCTCCACAGTTTAGGAATTGGGGTTTATAGGCTCTCCCATCTGGGGCAGCCCATTCCAGTTTTACCCGGGTGGGGGCTGCTCACCCTCCTGCCTCTGTCCCAGGGAATAGCCAGGAGTGAATCAGTCACGGAGAGCGGGATCTCTGGAGTCAGACCAAGGAAAAGCCGAGATTGGACGTTCAAAAGAACCATCCGAAGAAATCAAGATTCCCAGTGTTGAGTGACTCGGAATACGGTGATTTCTTTGAGCGGAGCAAGGCTCCATGACTGAGGGGCAGAGCTGGTCTGGATGGACGCTGACGCACTCGGGCACACAGGCAACAGAGGGCTAGAGAGGCGGCAGCTTTCTTGGGCTCCTGGAGGTCGCCCGCCGTTCCCCCTCAGCCCTCTGCTGTATCCATAGTGGTCTTCGCTAGGCCACTGTGAGACTCAGGAGAGCCGAAACCACGCAGCAGCTTCCAGCCACCAAGCTGCGGGGTTACTGGAGGTCAAGTCGAACTCCCAGCCAAGCAGCCGTGTGCAGGGGGGCAGCCGGGGGTGCAGGTGGGTGGCCAGGTCTGACCTCGCTCAGCCAAGGTTCGGGTCTGCTTTCTCCATCCAGCAAGCCCTGCCTCCGGCTTGGCTCGGCCCTGTGTTTGCTGCCAAGCGGAAATCCCTGGTCACCGACTTGGCGCAAGCATGGGGAGGAAAGATTCTTTTCCCTTGCTGTCACCCGCTGCGTGTAGCCCGAGCAGCAACAGAACAAACATGACGTCATGGTTGAAGAGTTCAGACCCGTCCCAGGGCCCAAAACAGAGGCAAAGCAGCATGTGTGGTGTGAGGGCCTTCTAAACCGAAAACATCCTTTCTCTTTCTGTTCTCCCCGCTTGAGCTGGTGAGGTGTTTGTTCCCAGTCCTGGTACGCCCTGGCCAGCCCTCTGCAAAGGGGAAGAGCCCACGGCGCGAGAGCTCACGTGCTCAGCCAGGAGACCCACCACCGGCAAGTCCCCGGCCCCCCAGGCTGCCCAGCCCGCCCTGCTCAGGAGCTAAAGCAGCAAGCCCAGATCCGCAGTGCCTTCGCCGCCTCCTGTGTCCGCACCCGGCAGGCAAGCACAAGTTTGGTCCCAGCGGCCCCCGCTCCCACCCGGCTGCCCGTAGACACAGCTGGAATCTCAGCCTGGGCGAAGCTCTCGAAATGGCAGAGATCTGGCCCGTCCTCGAGGCGAGGAGACAGGTCCACAGGAGGGAGGGAACCGAGGAAGGGGCCTCACCCTTGCCAGTTCTTAGGGGTGTGGACCTGCGTGAAGCCTCAGAATGGAAGAGACTCCATTCTGGGACTGACGCTTCATCGTGCTTTCAAAAGCACGGACTGAACTACTGAACTAGGCAGAGGCACAGGCCTGAACACGGGCCTGCTGCCTCCACATTCTCGATAACAGCCGGACACTCTGCAAAAGATTTTCCTAGAACCGACCGTACTCGGAAAACCGACTGTACAATGTGATTGTATCTTCCAATCATAATTTTTAGAAAACAACTTGTGTGCATTTCTTAATACTTCCACAGTCTGCTGATAAAAACCTCAGGCTTTTACCCTTGAAGGGACACAACTGGTTTGACACCGGAAGCTGGGTCCCCTGAATTGCAATTCTAAGACCCCACACAAATGCCTTTATTTCAGTTCGCCCTCTTTTCCCTCTCAATAGGGCCGGTAGCTGCCCTACTTTCTCTTTTCTTAAAATTCTGAAGCTTCTTCCTTGGCCCCTTACATCTTTGCCTCAGAAGTCAAAGACATTTGAAGTTCTTTACAATGGGGAATCGAGGACTTTGTAGACATTCTCACTTTTCAAACTTCCGTTCCCCAGGCCCAGGTTCCGTATCTTAGTGCTCGGAAAGTCTGTTCCCCCAAGCCAGCCCCATGGGAAAGGAATGGAGCATCCCCCAGCCTCCCAGGCCCCAGCCCCCAGCACCACTGCCCTGACCCTGTCGTGGGGATGTGTGCGCCCCACCGCCCATCACAGACTGCATCCCAATAAGAGAATGGGCCTCAGTCCCCTTGCACTGCTTCCCTGAAGGAAGACGCTGGCCTCAAGGCCAGATTCTCCAAACCCGCCCCGCCAAGCAGCCCCTCAGGAGGCAGCTCCTGCCAGGCCCCTCCCCACAGCCCAGCAAACACGAGACACACCCTCCCACCCCCAGGTTTCTTTCAGCTCATTTCTTTAATAAGGAGACGCAGCTCATTACAAAATAACATTTGACAAGAGATCAGACAAGAACAACAGAATCCACATAAGGGGGGTGTGGAGAGCATTGCCAAGCAGAGGAGGTGGGGGGCGAGGGGTCGGGGCGAGGGCTACACATGTGTCCTTCTTATGAAGACAAAGGCAGGGTTCCTGGCAGGGCCGATGCATTCCAGCGGTGACCTGAGGCAGGCTAGGGTCTGCCCCTCCGGTTTTAAAGTTTTCAGATCCCTGGGATTTCAGAAGCAGCAAATCAAGTCCTTCGAGGGGGAGGAGTCTGGGCAGAACAGTCAAGCTTCTTTGAAGAGGGTCCTCCCTGAGTCCTGATGGCTGAGGAGGGCTGGGTGGAGAGACCCCCAACCCCATGCACCCGGCTCTGCCACTCCACCAAGCCGGACCCCCTCAGCTCTTGCCGGCATTGCTGTCTGCCGTGGGTGGGGAGAGCGGGAGGGCCCCAGAGAGCGCTAGCGGGAGGAAGGGCTCGTCTTCCCTCCTCCAAGCTCGGGATCCCAGCCCACCAGGAGACGGTCCCCAGCACCAAGATCCCTGGGACTTCTGTGTGCTCATGAGTCATGGTTTGTGGAGGGCAGAGCCCACCTCACCGCCTTCGGCCTTGTTCTGCTCAGGTTTTGTCTCTCTCCTCCCTCATGCTTACTGGTTGCCGTGCCTCAGGCCTCCTGGCATTATCCGCATGAGTCGTCTGCCCTCGTCGGTGCCCTTGGGGCCAGGACCTGCAGGCTGGGAGCTGTGTGCCCATCCTGGTACAACATAGTGACGTGGGACCTGCAGAGCCCCCAGCCACCCCACCCCAATTCTCTATCACAGATGCTCCTGGCTGGAGCTGCCCTGGAGAGCTGACGGGAGGGTCTGCAGGCCACAGGCCACCCGCTCTTGGGTGCTGTCAGCCTGCAGGAGGGAGCATGGTGGGAAGAGGCCAACCCATGGCGTTCTCCAGTGTGTCCCCCAAAGGCCCCCCCCCATTGCCACCCACAGCCCCTGAGCCCACAGGGTTACAGAAGCAGGGCGGGTTCTGCAGAGCCCAGATGGTGATGGGAACCTGAGCCGCTGACTAGCTGCTCCTGAAAATCCTGGTGGCCTCCTCAGTGCCCTTTGAGAATGTACCCAACACTATGGCGTCCCCGCCACTGCCCCGTCCACGCGAGGGATGGAGATGGAGCTGGACTGTCAAATCCAGGTGAAGCAGCCCACTCGGGCAGGGCCAGCCGGGACACCTCCTAGGACTCGGCCAGAACCCCCAGACGCCATCCGTCCTCATGACACGAGGCTGAGAGAGCGGGAGGGGGTGACAACAGGTGAGCCCTTCACAAGTGTTCTGTGGGGAGCCAGTCAGAGGGACACGGGGGGCTCCTGGGAGGAACCAAGGGCAGTCTCCTGCAGGAGGCCCCCTTTATGGCTTTTCAGTTAATTCATACAGTGGGAGGAAGGGGCACACCGCGCACATACACACACACACACGCGGGACACAGAAGCTACTGGGACAGCAGACACCAGGCTGGACACAGCGCTCGGTACACTGAGGGTCAGCTCTGAGACGGATGTGCAGCAGGCGGTGGGGACGGGCCTTCGGGGCACCAGGGGTCCTCCCACGTCCCCGAAGGCAGGGCTGGTGCCGGAGCTGGAAACCGGGGGCCCCAGCCAGCGGCTCCCACTGGGGGATTCCCAATGGGATGAGACAGGGTGGGGCTCGGGCACAAAGACTGGACATGACATAAAATCGAAGGGGCAGCCTCGACGAGGTGTGTAAAGTGGGATCGAGGTCAGGGGTCGGGGGCACTCTTAGCATATGGCCATGCGGCTATTTACAGAAAGAGACATGCATGTTGAGTAAACAAGACTTGGTTCCTATGTTTATAGGTCACTATCTTCTTTTCTATCTAACTAAATGCACATGGAGGGGGTCATGAGGCTCAAATGGCTTCAGAAGGTTCTTGTTTTGTTGTCACTTAAAAAATAAAGTATATTCGTGTGTCTTCAAGTCACAGTGTCCCCTTCTCAATATTGCAGCTCGAAAAGCAGGTTAAGTAAGATCCTTGGTGACCAGTCGTCTCTGGCCCCCTGGGACTGAGGGGAGAGGGGGGAAGTGGTCATAGAATGAATGGGGTGTCAGATAAAACAGGATGGCCAGTTAAATTTGAATCTCAGATAAACAACAAATCACTCTTTGTATCATATGTTCCAATTTTGCCCAAGACATACTCCGGCTTTAAAATTATGCGTTGTTTATCCCAAATACAAGTCGAACTGGGTATCTTGTATTTTTATTTGCCAAATCTGACAACCATGTCGTGGGGCTCTGGGCCACCAAGGTCAGGCCTTGGGACTCTTCCCTGCCTGCCACCAGCCAGGGTTCTGAGAAATGACCCCCCAACCAGCCTCAGATGGGAAGGGGGTGGAGGGTAAGGACAGAGTGGAGGGTGGGAGGGCAGGTCCCGGCTAGGTCTCTTCCTACCTTGGCGTGGAGGGACAAAGGACAGCCTCTCTCAGTATATAGTTGGGTGAGACCAAGAATTAGCATACATTAGCATACATGGAATCTCTCACTCCCAGCCCCAGGGGAGGTTTCTCAACCTCTCTGCTCACCCACCACCATCCCACTGCAAGGAGGCAGCATTTTCGGGGAACTGGTTTTATCCACAGGAGGACTGCTGCAACCTCTCTCTTCTCTCTCACTGGAGCCCTGGGCCAGCAACATCAGCCCAAACTGATTCTGCAGAAACCTAGTTAAGTATGGTTTCCTGGGAAGAAAAAAAAAATTAGGATCTGAGGCTCTGTTCTAATCCCGGCTGGCCCATCCTCCAACTGAGGGATCCCTGCAAAGGCACTTCTAGCTCATGCCAAGCACCTGCTCACTCCCTGTCTGGGGCTGCCTGAGCGTCCTCTACCCTGCTTCCCCCAGGCCTCAGCTTCCGCTTTCCAAAGTCCAAAAATCTGCCCATGGCTCTGGCGGAGTTAGCTTCCCTTCTGGAATGACTATTCAAGGAGAAAGGAGAGGACCAAGCTTTCTGGCCTCACCCCAGTTCTGGGTGGGATTGGGTTTGGGTCTTTATGGTCTCAGTCCCTTTGGAAGAAAATCACTCCTATGCTATTTTCCTGTCTGCAACAGACTTTGGGCGTGAAAACGCACAGCCGCAGAGACCTCCAGAACCCCTCACTAGCCAGACCCTAACTCTGTCCTACTTAGGGCTTGCATCCCAGCATCCTAACATCCCCAGAAATAAACCTGCATGGCAGTGAGGGTTCAGAACGATGCTCCGTGTTTCGGGTAACATCATCTCTCAGGTGTGGAAAACTTACAAGCATAAGTATGTTTACCAGCCTAGTTCATGGACCTGGAGAGAGGCCTTCACTAGGATGGCTCATCTTGGCCAAGTGCCTATCCGAGGACTGGCTGGAACCTAGGCGGGTAGGAGGGAGGAATTGTTGCCCACACTCAGGTCTCTCCCCGGGTCACACTGGTGCCAACACCCAGTCTCTCAGCAACATGTCCCCACCCCTCAAGGCTGCTCACTGGAGGGGGGCCCAGAGTAACAAAATCCAGCCCCTGTCTTCTGGAACATCACCCAAACCACCAGAGGTACCCACCATTTCCTATCCTCCCCATCAGGAGAGTGGCAAATCTCGGGCTCTGGAAGGGCTAAATGAGGTTCATGGGCACAGAAGAATCTCAGGTGGTAGAAAGTACATCAGGAAAGGGCAAAAGAATGGAGGTAAGGAAGATGAGATCGACAGGGAAGTCCTATGAACAAGGTTTGTGGGATAGGGCAGGGAGAGAGACCTGAGAAAGCACCAAAATCCCACAGCTCTGGGGATGGGAGAAGAGTCCAGTGACTTCGGATGTCCATACCAGGACATCCTACGCTGCCGTCAGCCAGATTCTGAAGGCACCCTATTTTCCTACAACTCTCTACTATGACCACAACTCTGGTCCCAAGGTCTAAAGTTCACAGTCCTTATCGGAGTTCTACCTTCTCATCATTGAGTACACACCCACATTCACACAGGGTCCAGTAAAATACAATCTCCCATGTACCAAGGGCCACTAGCAAGAAGGAGAAGGGTCTCTGAGAGATGAACAAGGCTAAGCCCTGCTTCCCAGTCTGTTTCTGGTGGAGGTGTTCCCTCATCCCCAACTCTAAACAAAAAAGTTGGCACAGCAGAAACAAAAAACCCACCTTTCTTTTAACAAAATAAAAAGACACTCTGCACCTTCTTCATGTGGATCCTCAAAGACTGATTTTCTCTAACACTGTCCATCTATCTCAGGTACCTAGAGGAAGCTGAGGTGGCCCAGATGGGGCACGACAGAAAATGCTGCCATTTTTGCCGGGAAAGAGAGAGATCCCCAAGGTTCTGAGGAAGCTGTGAGTATTCTGTGGCGAAGAGATGACATGGGCCTCAGGGTTTCATGGATGGAAGAGAGAGGCTGAAGGCTGAAGGAAGGGAGGCAAGGATGGGGGTAAGGGGCGGAAAGAAGTGGCGCTGGCCTCAGGCCACGTGGGGCCTAACTCTCTTGCCCAGGCTGAATGTTTGGAAGGAGGCTCAGTGCAAACTTGACTAACATATATATGGCTTTTTATCAGTGTTGGGGACAAAAGGTGAAGAAGGAATGGGACACAATGGAGTGTGGGGTAGAAACCCCCATAGGTGTCCTCCACCTCCCATTTGGAATGGATATCCTGCTTCTTGGCTTTTATAGAGAGAAGCCTCCCTAAGAAATGGTAGGTTGGGGCCTCCCCACAGGTCTCCGTGGGCCACGCCAGCTACCCATAAGCTGTCTGGCATGGAAGGCAGAGGAGTGGGAGCTAGGGGGACTCTCAGCACTCCCACCCATCTCATCCGGGAAAACTCTGCCATCTGTCCACCATCCTCCCCTTTCTTACCTGGACCTCAGGAGAACTAAGAATACTCAAACCTTCCTTTTAAGAGTTCTCTGGCTCTGTACAGATAACAGTCTTCAGATAGCATTGCTCCACTTAGATTAAAAGAGAAAACAGAAGCAAAGGCATGATGGGGAATCAATGCAAATCAACCGCATAGCTTATATTCTGGGAAGGGAGAAAGCATCCGTGTTTCCCACTGGAAGGGACTGAAGAAGATCCAGGTATTTCATTTGGTCTTTCTAGGTAATGGGTCTTGTTTCTTCATAGTTTGATATTAACTATCAACAACAGTGAGATCCCAGGAGTGATGGTCCTTTGTTAGAGCCTGACCGATCTAGTAATAGTTCATGTCCATGAATGTCCCAGAAACCACACTTGTGGGGAAACCATGCCTGACAGGAGGAAGTCTATGATGGCATCAGGGGTTTGGTCCTAGTTCTGGACAAATCCAGTCTCCACATCTTGCCTCCCACACCTACCCACAAGGAGTATGGGAGTTTCTGGCATCTGGCCAGGATTCTGAGCCCTCTCCACGAGCTGACAGATCTCCCACTTAGACAGTGGACGTCTCTTCATTTCAGAGTCCCTGAAGAGCCTTCTTTTCCCACACAACTTCACTGTCCATGGCTCATTCCAGGAATGCAGAGAGATGCTCAAACACACACACACGCACATGCACACGCACACACACACACAAACACACACACACATCGTAGGCCACTGTGTTGCCTTTCCTGTCAGGAAACAGGATGTGCTGCCATTTTGTTGGTCCAGAACGCTGGAAAAACAGGAAGTGCTGTAACTTTCTGCCAGAAGAGGGCCTCAGTCAGGGTGAGGCTTCAGAGAAGCTTTGAAGGAGTGAGAGGGAACCGTGATAGGGCATGCAGCAAGGACAGCTCCTGGGACGATGAAAAGAGCCAGGCTTCCCTTTCACCTGTTAGGGACTCTCCTCACACAGCCTTCAGAGGGAAGTTGGTCTTTAAAAAGAGATGAAGGAAGGAAAAACAAGGACACAACCACAAACAAATGAGAAAGAAAACCTCTAAGGTCGCATAACTGAGGTATTGATAGCTCTGGATCTTGTCAATGTCTGTCACACGGCGCGGGCTCCCGGCCACTGCTGCCTACTTGTTCTTCCCCAGAAGCGCGTCCACCTCCTCCTCAGGCTTGAGTGAGTGCCACTGGGCGATGGGCCTCCGGGGGTTGGCCAGCATGTCGGACCAGTGCCGCAGCTCCGTGCCCGTGGCGTTGCTGCCCACAAAGATCTTGCCGATGGCTTCGTTCTTGCCCAGCTTGTCATAGTCCAGCACGGTGACCACCACCTGGACTTTCTGTGGGGAAACAAAGGAGGGAAGGAGTTGGCAGGTGAAAACGAGCGATCGCGTGACCGAACTTCTCCTCTTCCCTCCTCTACTCCAAATGCTCGGCAACAAGAGCAACTTTCTGGCTCCAAAAAGGCTGGACTTACACACAGGCAGGGGCTGCACCTTCTGGTAACAGCCTTTGTTTCTACCAATAGCTACTTACTGAGCACGTGCCATGCTCCGGCCACTGTTGAGGGCCTGGGGGTGGCGGGGGGGAGGAAAACGGAAAAGGCAACATCACCTCTAACGAAAGCAGCAGACACATACTCAGAAACATACAACTCAAAGTGATAAAGTTCAAGCTAGAGAGGTAAGCAGAAGGTACTATGGGAACTCGGACAAGGTGACCGTCCTCCTCGGGTCAGTCAGGAAAGACTTCACAGAGGTGACACAGAAACTGGGAGGTGAGGGCTGAGGGCTTCTCTAAGCAGAGAGAAGAGGATCCCAGGAAGGAACAGTAGCCTGGGTCAAGGCACAGAAAGACAAGTGAGCACTTGGTGTCTGGGAAACAGGCAAAGTTCAGAGCCACTGAGGCAGAGTGTGAGAAGCAACAAGGCGGAAATGGGGTCAGTGGTGGGGGGCTGCGCCCAGCCAAGGAATGGGCATTTTATTCTTCAGGCAACTGGCAGGGAGCTCCCAGAGACTTCCGAGAGGAGTGGCATGGACACTTCAAGAAAAGAACCCTGACACTGAGGTGGGAGATCCACTGGAGGGGGACTGGGCCTGGCTGGGGGGCCGCAGCAGGGTTGGGGGGGGGTCATAAATGCCTGAACCAAGTTGGGGCAGTGGGAATGGAAGCAGAGGCCAGACTGGAGAGGTGTTGAGGGGAGAGAACCAAGAGGACTTGGTGGGCCAGCTGGACTGACTGAGGGGACAATCGGTACCTTCCTCTGGCCTGGCCACCCCCCCCCAGCCCTTCCACCCCTCCCCCATCTTAGGCTCATCCTTTAGGACCAAACTTGCTCCGGGGAGCCTCAGCTGAGTTGTTCACCGTGCTGCGATCACACACGCTGAAGCCCCATCTCCCTGTGTTTCGGTGGCCTGTTACTGTGGTCCCTCCCGACTGTGAGGGCCTCGACAGTGATGACTGCGTTTCTCCGCCATCTCATGAGTTCCTGGCACTTAGGGGATGCTCAGTGAAGTATGTTGGATAAATGAGGAAGGAAAGAAAAAGGGCAGAGGGTCTGAGATGATGCCCAGAGGGTCTGAGACGATGCCCAGGTCTCTCACTTGAAAACAGAAAGCAGGCGAAGCAGGTTTGGCTGGGAAGCATATGGGGAAGATCATTACACTGGTTTTAGGCTTGTCAAATTTGAAATACCTGGGCCAGTACACTTCATATCCTTCCTAAGTTTTCCACAGGGAGGACCCCTCTTGGTCTAACATTACCACCGAGCTGCTCCTTGTCCCCTTGAAGAATTCTCCACAGACGATGGCACCAGCTCTGAGGATTCCCTTGGCATCCCTGCCTCCCAGCTCTGGGGGTGGGGGGTGAGGAAGAGAAGAGGGGGCAATTCACCCCAAAAAGGGAGAGACCAAGACTCCAAGAGGATCCAGCCCTCTGCAAAGCCCTGATGGCTGGGTGGGTGTCTGGTCCTGCCACGATCAGATCCCACTCATGGCCACTCGTGGTGAAAAACAGATCTCACCTCCCAACACTTACCGAGCTTGCTGGTAGGAAGAAGGAAGGAGAGAGCAGAGAAGGGAAGGATGGAGGGAAAGACGGGAGAGGAAGGGGGCAGTGGGGGGAGCTGGGAGCAGACCTAGGGAGCAGCAGAAGTGGGGGAAGGATGACCAAGGCGGGAAGTGGCCGGGCCAGGAGGCCGCCGCCCACCTCCTCGGCAGCTCAACCTCACCGGCCCATCGCACACTCGGGTGCCCCCCAGTAGAATTGTTTTGAATTGTTCATGTTCATCTCAGAAAAACTCTGGAAGGGGGCCTGGGAAGGAGACCCCAGGACGGCACTGTGAAAGCCAGAGCCTTCCCCATCGATTGAGACGGCCCCAAGTCTGTGGGTGAGCTCCCTCACGCCCCTCGAGGGCACACCTGCCGCCCCCACCCACCTGGGCCCCCGCACCCAGAAATGCAAGCACCTGAATCTGCTCGAAGGGGATCTCAAAGCTGAAGGACTCGTTGAAGTAGGGGTTCAGCGTCTTCTTCTTCACCGTCGTCTTCTTCTTCTTGAGCCTCTTGCCGTTCTGCATCAGGTGGATCTTCACGTAGGGATCTGAGCAGGGAGAACCGCGGCCCCGGAGAGGCCTCCTCAGCCCCCCACCCTCCCACCAAATGCCCTCGCCCCCCAGAGCGTCCCCAGGCCAGGGCCAGGCGCCCAGCAAGCCCGGAGGCACAGGTGGCTGAGTCCCAAGGAAGCAGAGTGAGTGTCTAGTTCAGGGACGACAAGAAGGCTGCCCTGGGAGGACCAGCGCGGGCTGACTGGTTGTGGCAGCCTGGAGCATTGCATGCGGGGCATTCCTGAGACTAAGTAAGGCTTCATCCGGAAGGAGCAGAGTGGTCATGTGCTGCTCTCTGTCCTGGGCAGGGGACAGAGGCTTGCCATAGGCACCACACACATCTGCCATCCCCGATTCAATCCAACCCGCTAGACCTTGCAGATGAGAAACTGAGGCCCAAAGAAGGGAAATGACATGTCCCCGGTCTCATGGCTGGTCAGTGACAGATGGGGGGACCCAGAACCGCTGGGCCTGATTCCCGGCAAGGCGTGACAGAGACAGCATGCTCCCTTGTCCCAGCAGACCCCGTGCCATGGGCCAGCTCCAATCCGAGTGCTCCCCACCCCGCAGTCCCCTTCCAAGGTAGAGCCGGCAGGGCCTCTCCTGGAGAAGTGTCCCAGATGGTTGGTGACACAACAGAGAAGCAAGCTCTGGCCTGCAAGTCATCTGCTTCCTAGACCTCCCTGGGAGAAGTCATTAACTCATGTGGGAGATAAGGCTCTGATCATTTCCTCCACAGCCCATACTGCCTGGCATCTCAGAGTGGGGGCAGGGCACCCTTGGAGAAAGGAGGGAAAGCCAGGCGTCTCCTGTTCCACGGTCCAGCTCCAGGACCCACAGCTGCTCAGACATAGCCTCTGGGTCTGGGGCAGGCAGGAAAGAGGTCCTCGAACCGGTGCACAAAGGACTCTGGGCCGTGACCGGCTCGTTGCTGCCACCCAATGGCAGCCAGAAGCCCTGCATGTACCTGAAAGGCCGCCCACGTCCATCTTCTTCAGGTTCTTGGCCTCCAGGATGCAGACAGTGAGTTTCCCCGCCGTGGGCACATAGCGTAGGGAGGTGCAGATGTCGCCCAGCTTCTCTGGCTGTCCAGGGGTAAGAGCGGGACTAGGGGTCATCTCAGCCATCCGACCACTTCTAGCATGGTTCACCCCCTCTTGCTGAGACTGGCGAGAGAGTGGTCCTCCCCAGCTCTCTTGGTCCCCAGCCCCCATTCCCCCATCTGTGACGTTTGAGGTCTCCTGGCCTCCTGCTGCAGTTCAACGAAGCCCCTGAGAGTGGCACTGCAGGAGCCACGGCCTCCAGAGTGAGAGGAGCAGAGCACAGGCTGCGGGCAGGAGTGTGGGTGATCATAGACTCGGGGTCCGGGGTGTGGCCCGGCTCCTACCCCAGGCCTAGGGGAGGTGGGAAGGAGTGGGTGTGGTACACTGGGAAGGGTTCATTTCCAAGGACACTGGGAAACTGTCTCAGAAGTCTTCCTCCCTGATTCCTCCTGCCCTTGAGGCTGCTCTGGGTCAACCATTCAGCCTGAAGAGGGATCTGTGGTCTTCCAAGCACTTTGCATCCCTTTTCTTGGGTGACTGTCCCCAGAATGCTTTCACGTAGATAAGTGGGGGGTTCTTTGTGACCAGTGAGAGTTCCACAAAGTCCACAACAATTTAGCATTGGGGGCAGGGTGAGAGCCCCACACTGCTGGGTCCTAGGAGCTCTGCCAACACCAGGCCAGAACCGAGCTGCTCAGAGACAGGGACACTCGGGCCAATTCTGACCTCTTCACCCTCAGCTCAGGCGTGCTGGGCCTGCCTTCACACAGCGTGAGCCCCAAGGGAAGGAAGGGTGTCGTAAGTGTCTCTTCTTACCTCCCCCCCCCATTACCACCCAGTACTGCACCGGGCACACAGCAGGGGCTTGGCCGAGACAAAGGACGGATGCTTGGAAGGAGCGGTGGCTAAAATGGAGTGTTCGGCACACAGTATATGGCACACAGGTGCTTAATAAATGTTGGGTAAGTGACTGAGTGCCGTAGCAGTTGCTGGGAGGGCAAGCCCCCATGCTGAGAAACTTTTATAATAAACGTGGGCTTTCCCTGTGGGTAAACTGAGGCACAACGTCAGGAACCCCCGGCCCTAATGACAGCAGAACCTGAAGAGTAAAATAACAATGGTGTTCTCCTTTACTTGAGGACCTACTAGATGCCAGATGTCTACTGTGTGCCAGGGGCATTACAGAAATAGGTAATTCTCACCTGCAAAGACAGACTACAGGAGAGAAGCCAGGTCTAAAGAGATTAAGTGAAGTACCCAGGGTCACACAGCTGTGGCTGCAGAGCTGGGATCCTAACCCAGCCCACCCACTCTAAAGGCCGCCCTCTCCCTGTCGTGCCAGTAGGTGGCAACCCAGGTGGGCAGCCACATTCATCTTCCATCCGGTCTCTCCTCTCACCTCCTCCTTCTCCCCGCCCTGCAGGTCTCTCCACTCCTCGATGGGCTGGCCAAGGTCCACGGTGTTCATAGGCACCTTTACCTCGCCGATGATGTCGTGTTTGGAGAAGCGGTCAAAGTCGTAGATGGCCATCACCAGGGTTTTGCCTCCTAGCTCCTGGTATGGCACCTGGAGGGCACAAGCAGGATCAGAGAGGGGTCAAAGCAACTCACACACCTCCAGGGGCTGTGGGCAGGACCCTGGGTCTGAGCTCTACTCCCCCTAACCCAGGGGACTCCCGGCAAGTTTGTAGAGACAGAGAGAAGACTTCAGGGTCTAGGGGAGAAGAGTGTGTGTGGGAAGATGGGATGTCACCGTCCCACAGGAGCCTGAGTAGTGACCTCACCCATAAGCCCACAGTCCAATCTGCCATTGTTCCAGCCTGAGCTCATTCCAGGGCCTTGGCCGCAGCCAAGGACCAAGGAAAGTTCTGCAGAACTGAAATGGAATTGGATCAGGGAGGGAACTGGCATTATCCTTCCCGGCCGCATCACCTTGAAGGTGAAAGTTTCATTGAAGGCAGGGTTCAGTGTCTTCCGATGGACTTTGGTCTCGTATTTCTTCTTCTTGTCTGGAAGAAGGAAGACTTTGACATAAGGGTCTGAGGTGCCTCCCATGTCCAGGGCAGGCAATTCGGCAGCCTGCAGAACGCCAACAGTGAGCTGTGGAGAGAACAAGAGGGGCCCTGAGTCTCAGGACTGCTCCAATACCAGACCTGGCCCCGGACCCAGCACGCACCAACCCTCTCCAGTGCTGGGCAGCTGGGGAGGCGGGAACAGGCTAGTGCTAGAGAGGAAGACTGGTCTCCATCTCCACCCCAAGAACTTGGCATGACATCAGTGGAAGCCGGAGCTGAGAGGTTAACTGATTTGCCCAAGGTTGGTAGGCAAGTTCATGGCAGAGCCCATCCGAGCCAGGGAACCTTCTCTAGAGCACAGTGACGGCCAAGGCAGTCTTCGGGTACATGCCTATGGTGTCCAGCCCACCCCACTCCATGGAAAGGAGCAATGCCTATGGGCCAAGGAGGGAGTGAGGTGTGTGGGAGTGTAGAGCTGTTTCTATCCCCTTCCCACCCAAATCCCAGCCCTCTGCCCCATCCCCCACTTTACCCTCCAGCCAGGTCCTCATACCTGGTTGGCCTGGAAATCATAATCCAGGGAAAACTGCAGTTTGCCCAGATTCTCTGGCTCTTTCTCTTCCTCTCCTTCACCCTCTCCCTCAGTCAGGCCAGTCTCTGCGTCGTCATCATCCTGTGGGGGCTGGGCAAGAGTATGGGCGAGTTAAGAGGAGAGAGAATGGAGCCTGGCCAGTGCAGGGCCAGTGGAAAGCCAGCCTCTCTGTGCAGACCCTGACTCGGACTGGGTGTGGAGCGAGGAGTGGGAATGTGGCACTACCCTGGGGGACTTGCTTCTGCACAACCCCTCAAAGCCTCCAGGCAGCCCTTCAGGACCCCAGCCTGTGTCTGGAAGACGCGGCTCTGGTTTGGGTGTGCCCCTCTCCCTGCAAGACACAGTCCTGTGAGCCCAGGCACCATGCCAATGCTCTAGGGCTTCTTGAGGCGGGGGAGAGGTGCTTCCCTTGTTAGTCTCTCCCCAGTGCTTCCCCAGCTCAGCTTCCCCCACCCCCCCCAGGGTAAGACTTACCAGGAGCGCAGTCCGGGCATTCAGGAGTATGGAGAGTCCACAGAGGTGAGAAGGGAAGGAAAAAAGGATGTAAGAGAAAATCCTACAGCTCAGACCAGCCCCTGAAGTCACAAGCACCTGGTGAGAGCAGGCTGGGCTACATCCAGATCATTCTTGGAGTCTTGCCTCCCCGCCCTCGACTGTGTACTGCAGGCTTCCTTTGGACACGCGCACACACACACGCATACAGGCAGGAATACACAAGCACACACAAGCCCTCAAAGGCTTAAATCTCTGGCTGACCTCTTGAAGTCAAGCCCTTCCTTTCACCCTCCATATTGATTCCTTGAGCAAGAGATTTCCCCTCATCACTCCCAGAACAAATGAGCAAGTGTGGACAAAAGTGAAGCACACAGGGGCCTTTGTAAACTCAAAAGGAGAAACAAGAGCTTATCAAAGGACCTTTCGGGGCCAATCAACATCAAATAAACCAAATTATTATGTGAGAGATGGATTCCACTTGGCCCTGTCTTGGTGCCTCGTGACCATTCTTTTATCTCATTCGGTCCCCCACCCATTCCTAGCAGAGGCCTCCAGCAAGACTTTGTCCTCTAGTCTCTTCGGGCAGGAAAACACAGGGTCACTCCAATGGTGGTTTCTCGGCAGGTTGGGGTTTCTCCTTCCAACATTTTGTCCCATAGCCTCGTTGGGGGTCAATATATTGTTCTCGTCCTCTGTGTTTTCAAGGATGAGTCCGTGCTAACATGTGACTAAGCACCCCCTTCCCACCAGCTGATGGGTAGACAACAGTTCACTCGAGATGTAGCCAATAGGCACAGGGGTTGGGAGCATGTGGAGTTCTAAGAAGGGGAGCTGTTTTGGCTGTAGAGCCCAGAAGCCTTTGTTTTACTTTCTAGAATCTGGAATGGCTGGCCTGGGCCCCTCTCTGTTCCTCCCACCCCTGCCTTGTCCTACCTGACCCCCTTTCATGTCCTTCATGTTCATGGCGTTCTTCATGCCTTTGCCTTTTTCCTTCTTGTTCTTCTTTTTCTTACAGCAGCACTTCTTGCAGATACAGAGGCAGCAGGTGAGAAGCAGGAGGCCCGTGACCACGGCAATGGCGATCAGTGCCCAGGGTGGTACTGCCCGCACAGAGAAGACCCCGAAGTCAGCAGCGCTCTGCCTTACAGCCCCTGATCCCAGAGCACTGGCTAGAAGGGGTGGAGACTATGAACTCCAATGCCCACACTCCACCTTTGCAAACCACACACTCACGAGTGATTGATGTAGAAGTTGCATATCCTTTTTTCGTGTCTTTTCATTAATACCTTCCTCTCTCCTTAGCCTACTGCCCTTGTGGTATAGGTCCCTGAGAGACAGCAGCCAGGTGTATACGAGGAAGAACATCAACTTGGCTCTGTTGAGTTTTGACTCCTTTGATCTATGGAACACTGGCTTATAGTGGAGAGAATGGGATGGTCCTTATTGGACCAGGAATAGGAAGAGCCCCTCCACACCACTGCCTATGCCCAGTCTTGAGACGGCTGACCCAGAGCCAGCAGGCCAAGCTCCTTTAGGACCTAGAAGGCTCGACTTGGCAGAACTGGCGGGCCCTGGGCTGCTCTCCGTGGTCCTGAAGCGCCAGCTCCCACAGGTGGGGGCTGCTCCCCTTCATCTCTGGTGATCCTATATAGCCTTTGCCAAGAATTCAGAAAGCAATGGGAGATGATGGGAGGTATTTTCTGTCTTCCACACTAACGTAGTTCCAGAATGTGACTGGAAAAACCTCAATAATAACTTCCGTTTTGTGATTTTTCATCTTCCTTTGGTTTCAAATTTTGATAATTTTCTAAATTTTAAGAGGTTTTTTTTCCCCCGGGAGACTGGAGCATATAAAACCCTTTTTCCCTTTATTAGTGCCAGACCACACTCTCCCCCATTCCTGAAGGGACTCCCCAAATAACCCATCCTGAAATCCAAACATGCAGCCAATTTCATCCCACTGGCACTCCCCACTCTTCCCCACCCTGCCCTGCCCACAAGGCCTTTCACTAACCCTAGCCTCACCCCGCCCTCTCAGTGCCCTGGGACACTCACAGGGGATCTTCTGGATCTCATTGAAGAATTTGTCCTTTATCGTGGCAAATATGTCCTCCTTACTCTTCCCAGCGCCCCCGCTCTTGGTAGAGTTGTCTAAGAGCCCAGTTGATATTGTAGCGGTGGTGGTGGCAGGAGCCACAATGGGCTCCTGGTTCCTCTTGAAGATGTTCCTCATGGTGGCAGAGGAGATCACTGCAGATGAGAGGGGAACAGGAGCAGATGAATGTCCCAGGGGTCTGATTCCAGAAAGCTCTACCCAAAGGACCGGAAAAATTCTTTCAAAAGTGAGACTATTCATAATTCCCTTTATAATTCAAAGACATTTCCTGTAATATTAACAACTATGGTAAAACAACAACCATAAAGTCATCATCAAGTTACGACATATATGAGTCAGGCATGGCGCAAAGTATTTCCGTGCACGACCTCAATTAATCCATACAACTGCCTAATTGTTTTTTAAAGATTTTTGTTCTATTTATTTATTTGAGAGAGAACACAAGCCAGGGGGAGGAGCAGAGGGAGAAGCAGTTTCCCCGCTGAGCAGGGAGCCCTATGTGGGACTTGATCCTGGAACTCCAGGACCATGACCTGAGCCAAAGGCAGCCACTTAACTGACTGAGCCACCCAGGCGCCCCAATTCTTTTAAAGATTATTATTTTATTTATTTATTTGAGAGAGAAAGAGTAAGAGAGAACACAAGCCAGGAGGAGGAGCGGGGCAGGGAGAGGAGCCGAGGGAGAAGCAGACTCCCCACTGAGCAGAGAGCCCGATGTGGAACTCAACCCCAGGACTCCAGGATCATGACCCAATAGCCTAACATTTGATTATTATTCCCATTTAACAGATGTGGAAATGGAGGCTCAGAGAGGTCAGCCAGTTTTCCCAAGGTCATTTAGCTGGTAAGTTCTGAGACTGATGTGTGAACTGGTTGGCCTGACTCCAAAGCCTGTAAACCTTATCACTTTCATATATCTCATTTCAATCCAAACACACAACTCTAGGAAGGAGGCAAGGTTCTGCTATGGAAGACTCCTCCTTGAGCCTGTCTTCTCCTTAACTTCTTCCATGACCTTATTCTGCCTAGATTCTTGCTCGTTCCTATCAAATTCCTGCTGTCACCATCCCTGCCCTCAGTCTACATCAGCATCTCTAGAAAAAACAGGGCAAGAGACTGAAAGAGAAGCTTCCCATAATTTTACCACCCAGAGGTAACTCAGGTTTGCATTTTGTAAGTTTTTCTGGATGCGTTTGACTTGTGGAGACCATACTGTGTGTAATTCAGCATTTTGCTTTTTAAAATTTTTTAATTTTTATTTTTTTCATGACCCTGACTTTTTAAAAGATCTTTATTTATTTATTTATTTGACACAGAGAGAGAGATCACAAGTAGGCAGAGAGGCAGGCAGAGAGAAAGGGGGAAGCAGGCCCCTGCCGAGCAGAGAGCCCGATGTGGGGCTTGATCCCAGGACCCTGAGATCATGACCTGAGCTCAAGACAGAGGCTTAACCCACTGAGCCACCCAGGCGCTCCATTCTGCTTTTTTAAATATATAATTTTATCATAAGCCTTTTCTCTATCTTTTTTTAAAAGATTTATTTATTTATCTTAGAGAGAAAAGGAGCACGTGCACAGGCGAGTGGGGGAAGGGGCAGAGAGAGAGAGAAGTGAACTCCCCGCTGAACTCAGAGCCTGATGTGAAGTTCGATCCCAGGACCCTGAGATTGCGACCAGAGCCAAAATCAAGAGTTACTAGATGTCTAACAGAATGAGACACTCAGGTGCCCCCAACCTTTCCTCTTGTCATTAACATCTTCCTTTATTATTAAATAACTAGTCAGTACCCCATTCCGTGGAAGTCTCATATTTGCTTAACCATTGCACTATTAGACATTTAGATGGTTTCCAAGTTTTTGTTGGTAAAAATATTACTCTGGTGGCATTCATTTAAGGCAGAGGAGTGACCTGCTCTGTTAAAAGTGGGGCTTTGGGAAGACAGCTCCACAGGCACTGGAGGAAGTGAGGCTGGGGCTGAGGGCCAGCAGAGGGCTAGTTCCACAGACCAGACAGAGACGACATGGATCCAGACCAGAGTAGGAACACAGGGGATGCACTAGAGAGGACAAATGTGAGAACCATTCATTCATTCATTCTAAGTGAAAATGAAAGTGTAATTCTGAGAAATGCCACAAAGGAGTGATACTTGGTGGTGATACTTGGTATAATGGGGTACATCTGACCTAATCTGGGAGAGAAAAAATGCTTCCCAAGGAACTGACCAAGACCTGAGGATAGTGGGAAATATCTAAGTGAGGAGGAGAGGAAGGAGCAGCCTGAACAGACAGGACAGCATGTGCAAAGGCCCGGAGGCAGGAAGCAGTGTGCTGAGTGCAGAACCTGAAGGGTTCTGAGGGTTGTGAGACGGAGCCCTGTGTCAGGCCCCGCTGGAGTCTCTCCCTCCGCCTCCCCTCTGCTTACTTGCTCGCTCTCTCTCAACCATAAGTGAATAAATACTGAAAGAAAGAAAGAGAGAGAAAGAAGAAAGAGAAAGAAAGGGAGAAAGAAAGAAAGAAAGAAAGAAAGAAAGAAAGAAAGAAAGAAAGAAAGAAAAAGAAAGAAAGAAAGAAAGAAAGAAAAAGGAAGGAAGGAAGGAAGGAAGGAGAAGAGAAAAGAAGAAAAGAGAAGAGAAGAAAAGGAAGGGGTTCCATGTGCTGGATTTTTCCCATTTTAAAATACCACCAACCAAGCAATGAAGACCCTCCCTGCCCCTCCTCATTCAGATGCCTCAGTCTCCCCCTCCCCTCAGGGTCACACCTACCACATGGTCTCTGTTTCCTCGACTCCCCTCTGTGGCTTCTGCCCCATCACTCCACTGACGTAGCCCTCTGCCTAGCCACAGATGACCGCAAGGTCGCTGAGCCCAGCAGAACCTTTCATTTGGTCATACTTGACCTCCCTCATGTTCACCACCACCACTCCCTGATTTTCATCCTAATTCAGACTCCATCCGTTGCCTCAAGGTTTGCCCTCAAGCCTTCTCTTCCCAGGCCTAGGGTCCCCCCAGGTGACCTCTGGCACACCCTGGCCTCGGCCACATCCCCATTCCAACAGCTGTCACAACACACCTTACTTCTGAGCTCCGAGGCCCAGAGGTCCAGCTGGGCCCCTCCGTCCCCTGTATTTCCTCTCTCTCCTCCAACCAGCTCTGCAGGTGCCACTGAAGCAAACTTCATAAAGCATGAATCTGACCATGGTTAAAAGCCATCGCAGGGGCACAAGCCGCCATCCCAAACGTGGCCTACGAGGCCGTCCTGTTCTGTATCCACTTCATCTCCTCTTCCCCTCCCCAGTCTCTAACACCAACCACACCTGCCCTCTGCTGTTTCCTCTAATACACACACACCGCCCCCCGACACACACACTACAGGGCCTTTGCACCCGCTGTGCCCCCACTCCTAAGGCCTGCACACCCCTCTCAGCCCAGCTCAGATGGCACCTCCTCGAGAAAGCCCTGCCGATCGCACCCACGGCTCCCGCCACCACCCCCACCAGATCAAGGCCTGCTATGCGTCCCTGGCTGCGTCCTCACTCTCCCAGGCCTTACGTGGCCTGTAACTATTTAAGCAGAGACCACGCTTGTTTTGCTCACTCCTGTAGCTCTGGGGCAGGGTTTGGTAAACTCTGGCCCGTGCGTCACACAGAGCCCACTGCCTAATCTTTGTAAATAAAGTTTTTTTTTTTTTAAAGATTTTATTTATTTATTTGACAGGCAGAGATCTCAAGTAGGCAGAGAGACAGGCAGAGAGAGAGGAGGAAGCAGGCTCCCCGCTGAGCAGAGAGCCCGATGCGGGGCTCGATCCCAGGACCCCAGGATCATGACCTGAGCTGAAGGCAGAGGCTTTAACCCACTGAGCCACCCAGGCACCCCTGTAAATAAAGTTTTATTGGAACACGGCCACACTCATCCCATCACACGATCCCTCTGGCTGCTTTCTGCACCACAACAGAGCCGAGTGGCTGTGGCAGAGCCTGGGTGGCCTGAAAAGCCTACAGTCTCTACTCTCTGGTCCTTTGAGAGCAACTTTGCTGACCGTGCCCTCGCAGATACCACAGCGTCTGACATATCACAGGCATTCAGTAAACATCTGATACGTGTCTGGCACAGTGAGTGAGCAGGACACAGACTCTTAGATCACTGGGCACGTTATGTCATCTCACAGATGACACCGGAGCCCATCCTTCCCCGGACACGGGGAGCATCACTGACTGACTGCTGGTGGGGCTCTTTCCAGAAGCACGTTAAAGACTCCATCGGACTGCTCCAGTAGTCCCCAGGCTGGGTTCAGTGTGCGTGCACGCACGTGTGCGTGTGTGTGACAAGACAGGTAGGTGGGGGTGTGCACAGTTCTGGGGGCTGCCCACCCTTCCTCTCCCTTGGCAGCCAGGCCCCTGCCATGGAGTTGGCCACATTCCCAGACGAGCTGTCTGACCCTGGCTGGTTTCTTTGACCTCCCTGAGCATGAGACGGCTTCATGTCAAACAGATAGCGTTCCTCGTGCCTTTAGTCTAGGCTAGGATTAAATGGGCTGGTGCGAGCGCTTTCCAGGGCCCTGCACCTGCCCAGAACACTGACAAGTGCTTCTCCTCTTTCCAAGGCTGCTCTTTGAGCTGCATTTCCATTTCCTCTCTAGAGTCACTCCCTCCGAAGTGACTCAATGACTCTTATCTCCTCCCTCCCTCTCCCCACCACCCCATAATCCCACGGTGCCCTCTAGAGGCTCCAGGCCTCTCTGCCCCTCTGCCCTGCCCCAGAGCCCTCCCAGGCCTGCTCTTCCCAGGGTGTTTTTCTCTCTTTCTCTCCCCGCATGACCCCTCCCCCCGACACGGGGCTTGATCTCAAGACCCTGGGATCATGACCTGAGCTGAAGGCTGATGCTCAACCAACTGAGCGACCAAGGACCTCTCACCCCTCAGGGGGCCTTTCTGTCAGGACAAGGAGGATGGTAGGCTCCCTACTTTCCCTCTTGTCTATCTCTAATCTGTCAGCCCAGCAGGCAGAGGGATCCTGTTACAAAAACAAAAGGCTTACAGTGGCTCATTCCCCCTCAAAGTACCCGGTCCTCCCAACAGCATCAAGGCCCTGCACACGGAGCCTGTGCCCTTGCTCCTCCCCCACCGGCTCTCCTCCTTCCCTCCCTCTGCCTCGCTGGCCTCCTTCCAGATCTTCATGCATGCCAAGCACACTCTTAACTCAGAGCCTTGGCACCTACTGTTCCCTCAGCCTGAAACACTGTTCCCTGCAGGTTTCCACATGGCTACGTCCTCAGCTCAGCGAGGTCATCTGTGATGACCGTTTTTGAAAGTGCAAACCCCACCAGCCACTGGCACTTCCTCCCCCCCACCTTTTTCTCTACAGTACTTATCACCAACCCACACACGCTGTATTTTATCATTTTATCTGTGTCTCCACTCCCCAGACTTGAAGATTCATGAATACAGGGATGTCTGACTAGTACACAGTAGGCCCTCCCAACCATCTGTCAGGAATGGATGAGTCCCATGCCTTTCATGTCCGCAGTGCCTCCTAGAACTCACCCAGTTGTGAATGTTTGTGACATCACCAACCATTTCTAGAGCACGTATGCATTTCTAAAAACAACAAGGTTGTATGTTCCCTCTTGGGTAAGCCTAGGGGGTCAGTGTTTTCTTCCCTACTTATTCCACCAGAAGCTAAAGAAACAAGAGGTTGAAGACTGGGCGCCAGTTCCCAACAGTCCTATGGAAAACAGAGGCCCAGAGAGGTGAAGTGACTTGTCCAAGGGCACACAGCCCATGCTGCTGGCAGTGCTGGCCGCAGAATCTTCTGGAGCCCCATCCAGTGCTCCTTCCCTCCCAGCAGAGCCAGAGACAAGCACAGAAAAAGAGGAAAAGTCCAATCCTCGGGGATTTATAGCTGCCGTGGCCTCCCCCGTGGCTCAGGCTGCAGTCCCGGGGAAGGCAGCCAGCTGGAAGGGTTGAGGATGATAAATGATTAGAGGCTCTGGGGGCTCCCAGGACAGAGTGAACTCCTGTGTCTGGTGAGAATCGCCAGAGCGGGAAAGCATGAAATGGCACCATCAGGCAGGGAGGGCTGCAAGGTGCTGTGACACCAACACTGGGACACCTGGGAGGCGCCTGCTCTGGGCCTGCAGGGTCGGGGTCAAGGTTTGACAGTGGGGGGCAACAGGGCTCCCCGGGAGACCCAGCCAGGAGCAGACAGGGGAAGGGATGAGGGAGAGTCTCATTCCTGGGGAGACCCTGGGAAGCTTGTGCAGATCCACACACCCCGCCAACAGTCCAAGCCCTCAAAGCCTGGCTCAGCGGGGTGGAAGTGTGACCCAGGAACCCCTGAGCAGCCGCAAGCGCCCTGGATCGCCCTGACACAGGAGCTCAGGGGCCACCTGTGGGAACTGAGGTTCTAAGACTTCAGAGAGACTTGTCAGGGGAAGTTAAAGTTCAAGACCAGTGCCTGGAAGTCAAATAAGCCTTGAAGGCTCTGCGACAGCGCCCTCCGCAGGCTTCTGGAGGAAAGGCAGGCAGGAAGGACTGAGTAGTCAGGTCTCCAGTCTTGCTCTCCATGAATCCGCCTGGGAGGGCACGGCCATCAGAGATCTGGCAAATTCCGCTCAGCTAAGTGCCTGCCCCACAGTCAGCACCATGACTGGAGCCCAAGTCTGCCTGAGGCCCCTCCTGCTCTCCAATTCCTGTACCCCCCACCCCGGGGTGGCATCGGGGGGAGGGGCACAGTGGAAGCTCAGGACGGGGGAGTCCCCAACAGTGGGAAAAGAAGCCCCAGGAGCAGGCGTGGAGCTGAGCTAGGTAGTTGGGTGGATGGAGAACCCCCGCAGGTATTCCCTTCTGCCCCCAGCCCACTGGCTGCCATCCGTCTGTCTGTCCAGGATGGCCACTTGGCTCCTGTGACAGTCTGAGTCCTCAGCACTCTGGCCTCGGCTTCCCTCCTCAGGGGTAGTCAGTTGGGCCTCTGGGCTGCAGCCACCACTCAATGATCCCTCCCCACCTGCACATACTCCATCACCAGCTTCCCCTCCTCCCCCACCCCTACACTCTCCCGGAGAAAAGCAAAGAGGGGAGGCAGGCTTGGGTGGGCAGGGCCAGGTGAGGTGGTACAGGTGTTCTAAGAGTCCTTGCACACTCGGAACCACGCTGGGATCTCTGAGCACTAGATTGACGCCTCTGGCCCCCTCTGGCAGGATGAGCAGGCACATTTGGCCTGGCGCTGGGGGGAGGGAGGTACGGGGGCAGTGTAGGGGAGCCAGTGACAACCTGGTCCACTTATTCCTTATCTTACCCATCTACCCAAGGAAGTGCCCTGGAGCAGGGGAGGAAACAGGATAGCCCGTGGGGGTTAAGCAGGGCATATGAACAGCAAGACAAGGAGGGCTACCCCCTTCTCCAGAGAGCCCTCCCATCAAGCAGAAACAACAGGCCCCTGGAGGCGATCTCCTCATGAGCCAGAGGCCCTCCGAGCTCAGCTGTGATCCTTGTTATCTAAGATGCCCTTGACCACAACCTGTCCAACAGGATGGAAGGGGGTCAGACGAGAGGCAGAAGGTGGCATGAGCCAGACTCGCACCGGCTCAAAATTTAGGGTCTTTGCTCAGCTCGTGGTCACCAGATGCGAGAGGGAGGTTAACCTGCCCCAGGGCTTCAATCTTTGGGTGCAGATATAGAGCGACCTCAAGAGAATGTTAATCAAAAAATGAATATGCACGAGGGTAAGCATAATATCAGTGGTGGGGGGAAGGAGGAGACGTGTGTAGATATGAGCTTATATATCAGAGACTGCTTCTGGAAAGATGCAGAGGGAGTTGGTGCCATGTGTTGTCACTGCTTCAGGGGAGGGGAGTTGGGAAGGAGTATTTGGCAGATAGATAGATGGCTGTGCACCCTGCTATGGTGCTTGGGTTTTGAAGCACACAGAGAAATCTGCCTATCCCCTCCCCAGCCCCGGGGGGGCTTCAAAACCAGGAGCCCGGTCCCCAGCCTTGCAAAAGACGGCACAAAAGAGGGGGCTTGTGTAAGTGACCCAGGAATCACCCAGCTTGGGGGTCACCATCGAGACCTCCCCTGCCTCCCCTGCCCAGAGCCCACCCTGCTCCCTCACCCTGCTTCTCCTCTGCCCTAGAAAGCATCAGCAGCTCTGAGGACCCACACGCTTCTCCAACTGGCCCCTGGACCCCCAGGGTGTCCTCCCTGATGAGACTCCCTTCAAAATCAGACTCTGACCCCACATCAAAGCTGAGTACATTTGATCCCCACCTCCCACCCAAAGCACAGGAGCGTGCATGCGCGCACACATGTACACACTCACCAACTACCACCCCAAACCTGTTCAGTATGATCTGGGGACTCTGCACACCTGTGGATTATCACACTCAGGCCCAGATCATGGAGCGCTAACTGTATACAACATATTTAATGTCTCCTCAGGTTGTATGTAGTACATACAACGAGTAACGAGATGGAAATACACAACCAGCAAGGTGCCTCTCACCAAAGCCAGCAGGCTAAGAAGATCAATACTTCAGGATAAGTTACTTTATTTTTTTGAACCAATGCTCCAATCCCTCATTTGGTCTGGGGAAGCAGAGGATAAAGTTTCAACGAATTACTTTTCTAGCTCATTTCGAAAATACATGAGCCATCTCTGTGAGTTCCTTGTGTAGTGAGGCCTGGGACAGGCCACACGTCCCGAAACTTGGCAGCAAGGTCGCCACGGCTTCTCTGTAGAAGCAGAGCCTGCTATGGACCCACCGCTGGGTCCCAGAGAGCTAGAAAGTCCTTCCCAGGGTTTGACTTCAATCCCTCCTGCTGCAACACTCCGCACTCCTTTCCCTTTCTGTGCATCTAGGCTGAGGTCAGCAAATCCTAGGCCACCTGAGGAGAGGCCCAGGGCAGACGGGGGTAATGAGCGGGACTGAGTCCCTCCAGAGCCTCCCCTGGTACCTCGCTAAGTTAACCATCCCTGCTTGGCTGCCCGATGGTGCCGAAGGGGAAGGCCACACACCTGGCGCAGGGCGTCTGTCCCCAGACCTAGACTCTAGGCGTGGCTACTCTTCATCACGGACGAGTGGGAGCTGAGGAAACTCAGCAGACAAGGCAGTCCAAACCCCTTGTCTGGAAAGTGAGGAAACCGCCCCCCAAGGGATGTGAGTTGTCACCTCACACAAGCAGCAAGGCAGAGCACAGAGTGGCAGGAGAGTCGTGTCCCCGCCTCCCCGCTCTTTGTCGCCCCTGCTCCATCCCCAGCAGCCCACAGGAAAGCAGGGTGCAGGGGGTGCCACGGGGTGGGGGGATGGCAGTCCGGCCAGGCCCCTGAGGACCCGCGTCCCTCTGCCACCCCAGCCAGGACCACAGCTGGGACCAGGATGGAGGAGCGTCCACTCACCTCCTGGGCGGTGGGGAGAGGGGCCAGGGTCCAGACTTCCTCAGAGAAAGAAGGCAGCCCCGCACACTCCAGCAGAGAAGCTGCTGAATCACCTCCTCCGGCTGCCCGCCAGCCGCTGGCCTGTGCAGAGCAGCCGATGGGGGCTCCTATGCCACCAGTCTAAAGGGTCCCTCTACCCCTGGACTTGCTTTCCCTCCCCCTTCTCCCAAGACTCAGAATCCTGGGTCTTGGTCCAGAGCCCCGAGGCCTGGCACTCAACAACGTCTCCCAGACCCACAGGCAGCTCTCCTGGGGCAGAGGAAAGGGCTCCCAAGGGCTGGGTATCAGGATGCTTGGAAACGGGCTAGGAAGGCTGGGGGACCCTGACCGAGTGGGGATACATGGCAGCTTGGGGATGCACGTCCCCCAGGCTGCCTGGTGCAGTAGGGGTGCGGAGGCCTGACCCCCAAATGTCACAGAGCCTCAGTGTACAGGGCAGGGAGGGGGCTGTGCCCTTGTCAAGGGTACCCAGGAGTGCCGCTTCCTGTAGCACCTGGGGAAGCACTGGTTTTGGAAGAGGAACCCGAAGGCTTAGTAGTGATTACCTGACGCCAGTCCACGGGCTCCCTGCTCTGCCACGTGAACGGCTCCGCACTTCCCAGCATGGCCCGGTTACCCTGCATGCCAAATGCACATCTTCATTTTGAGCTAAAAACCGTTAAAAATTGATGCATCTTCTTCCTGACTAAACGCTACGAGCTTTGAACACACCAGCTCTGCTCAGCGCTGCCCCGCTAAGGGACCGGGGGTTAGAGGCTGGGCTGCAAGCAAAGGTGTTTGAATTTGAGTGTGTGCGTGTGGCGGTGCGGGCCGGTGCATGGGATGAGTTTATGAGCGTGTTGGAGGAGGCGAGCGTGTGAACGTGAGTGTGTGGTGTGTGTGTGGGGAGGGTAGTGTGGGTGGTTGGGGAAAGAAGGAGCAGGCAGGAGCAGGAAGCAGTAGCGAGGTGACAGGGGCCCTAGGTGGCTCTGAGGAGGAAGTGAGAGACCCCAGGAGCCTCCTCCCCGGCGGCCTGACTGATGGGGACCCCGGTGGTGCCCTCACCGTCTGCCAGGAGGCTGCAGCTGGCTGGCCCCATCTCCATCTCCACCTGGGGGGCATGGATGAGGCCCCCCAGCCCTGCTCAGGCTCACGGATTCCTAGGCCCCAGTCAACGCTCACAGCCCAGAAAGGAGGAGGTGGGCAAATCACTCGGCCCCATTAGCCGAGTGATGGAGCAGAACGGCGGCTCCGTGGCGTGTGCTGGCAGCCGCTGGGAGACAAGGGAGGCTTGGCACCCCTCAGGCCCAGCCCAGCCAAGCGACAGCGGCCACTGAAGGACCGGGACAATGAAGGGCAGAGGTACCGGCAAGGCTGTGTATGTGACACCATGTGCCACTGTGCTAACACGTGTGCAAGGCACTGTGAACACATGTGTAAACAAGCGAGTAAATGTGTGTGTCACGCAACCACATACAGGAATGTGAGAAGCCCCAGGAAGAGAAAATTGGGGTATCCCAGGCCACACCTTTGTCCAGGACTTGGGGTGACATGGGAAGACCCTGTACTTGGGTGGCAAGCGGGACGGACCCCAGCATGGGGCACCTTGCAAAACCACAGAGCCCTGGGGCTGGGGGTGACCACAGGCCCCCAGCCCCACTGCAGCAATCCTGTCACCTCTCATTGGTACCCAGGCGAGGGGATCCTCTGCTTCCTCAGGTGGCCTGAGGTATGGAACCCGATGGAGGCATGGGAGGGACCTGGTGTCTCCCCTCTTCCTTCCACTCTCTGGAAAGTGCCTCTGCGCCTCCCTGGGTGGCCTCGTGACCTTCTGAGATGCTTGGACACCTTGACCTCTGAGCATGAGCAGCAGGAGGGGAGCCAGTGTAGTGAGAATGTAGGCGTTGGACCACAAGGCTGGGTGGGACCGGGCGCCTAGCAGTGGAGCACAATCTGGGAGCAGGGGTCAGGCCCCAGCATCATCCCTCACCACAAAGACAGGGTGAGGTGCCTGTCCCGGCAGGGCCCTATGAGGACAAAATCAGCCACGAGGCACCGCCACAGAGTGGCCCGAGTGCCCACGCCTTGCCCTTCCTCACCACAGAGGGGCTGGCGGCGTCCGTGCTGACCATGGGCCCCAGGTCAGGGCTCGTGTCCCCAGAAGGAATCCGCAGACCTGGCTGAGAGTCAGGGACTCTCCCCCCAGCCCCGCCTTGTCCTCGGGGAGACTGCGCCACTCCTGTGTGTGTCACAGTCCCTGCATGAGGCTGTGAGGTGGGAGGTGTCTTGTTGGCCTCCACATTTCCTGCCGCCGGCCCTGCACCCTGGAGCAGCCTGGCCTTGACAGGCAGGGAACGGAGAGGGGCGGGTGTCACAGGGCACAGCACCCTCCCCTCCCGCAGCCACACCAGCAAGCTCCCTGCTTCGGAGAGGAGGGGAGAGACTGAGGGTTGAGGCATGCTGTCAAGGCCAGACCCCCACAGCCTAGGGCCTGAGCCGCCCTTGGTCCCTCCTTGGTCCCGGAGAGGCAGGCCTGCGTCCCTGGACGGCTCAGCAGGGAGACAGACACAGACAGCCTCCAGCAGGCTGTTCCCTCGGGCTCCTCCCTCAGGAAAGGCAGTACCATGCGGTTCAGACCTCAAGAGAGACACAGGCCGAGGAAGGGCGTGAAAATTCCTTCCCTCCTTAATGAGGGACCGGGCAGAGGTTGCCCACCTCATCCAGCCTCGAAGGTAATGTCGGGGCCAAGTGCCGGGAATACGAATGAAGAAAACTCAGCCCCGTCCTCAAGCAGCTCGGGGAAAGACGACCCACTCGGGCTTTCTCAGAGGTGGAGCAGATGGGATTCTCCCCAGTGACAGGAGACCTCTGAGGCTCAGAGATCAATGTACCCAAGGCCTCACTGTGAACCGGAACCCTGATTTCCTGGCACCCAGCCCAGGGCTCTGTTCCCTCCTAACAGTCAGCCCCAGCTCATGGGACCAAGTGTGGGGGGACGAGATCACGAAGGCCCACAGGGTGGGGGTGTGTGTCAGGGGAAAGGGAGGAAAGCTTCCCTTCCTCGAGTTTCTACCGCCTGCCACACTGAATTTCATTAATGCTCAGCCATGTCAGGTAGGTACTATATTCCCATTTTACAGATGAGGAGACTGAGGCCGAGCAGGGTACACTCACATCGTGCCCAATTTCCCCTGCCCCATAGGACGGGAAGAGCTGCCCTCAGGGACAGAGCATTCCATACTCTGAAATACTGAGATCAGAGTACTTCATCGGGGGCCGAGCAGGGAGCCGGGGGCAGTCAGAAGTCAGAGGAACCCAGTGTGCTCTCAGCACCCAGGCGGAGGTCAGCTGAGGGGGATGCTGTCTGCTCCCCCCACATCCCCCAGATGCTGGACAGGCCCTGGGGAAAAAGATGTGCCCTTCACTTTTCCGATGAAGATGCCCATTACCACCAACACCTCTGACAGCTCATGGTCTCCAAAAACTAAAGTGGGTCGCGTAAGTCCTGGGGGCACAATTATAGTCCCCGAAGAAGCCCACTTTCTCTTGCCTGACCTGGGAGTGAGAACAATCATGGGGAATAGGGGCCCACAGGGGCAAACCATGTCCTCAAAATGCCAATGGGCTGGAGGAGGGAAGAGATGAAGGAAAATTCCAAGTTGGAAAGTCCAGCTTGGATCCTATGTGGATCCCAACCTAGGAGGCAGGACCACTAAGGAAACGGAGCCCCTGGGGCCAGGCCGGGGAGGGGGGGGCAGAGAGAGGGGGCAGTGGGCAGCCACGTGGTGCACGCACCTTAGCACCCGACCTTGGGGTCAGACGACCTGGCTTCAGGTCTCAGCTTTGCCAGTTGCAGCCCTGCGAACTTGGGTGGGTAGCTTAGCTTCTCCGGGTCTTGCTTCTCCAACCGTGAGATGAGAACCAGGAGAGTACCTGCCTTGGAGGGTTGTGAAGCTCAGGGACAGTGATGTCCTGTTCCTGAAGGGCGGGAACCTGCAGGCGGGCGGGCCTCTCCCAAGCACCTATGGTGGCCCAGGTTAAGCCTCCGGCCAGCACCCCCATTCTGCAGTGACAGAGCCTGGAGGCAATGGGGCTAGTGGTGCTGGTGCCCGGAGGATGTCCCAGCCGCACCCTAGCCATGCCAGTGGGCCACCGAGCAGTGGTGACGTCGGCAGGTGCCTGGCAGGCTCGTGTGTGTTCAGGAATGGTGCTATGGGGAGAACTAGGGTCTGAGAGTCATTAGCACAGATTGGGGAGGGGGTGTTGGGAGAACAGTCACCCCAGGGAGAAGGAAACCAGAGACGGGCTCCGGGGACATTCACATTGAGAGGATTTGCAGGAAGAAGGGAAATGCCGGGCAGATGAGGCATAGCCAAGTACGGAAGGAGACCCAGCAAGAAGAGAAAGCCAGCTGGGCGGCAACAGAGGAAAGAAAGCAGTGGGCGGGGACACAGGCGAACATTCCAGTGAGTTGTACGTATTAATTTAAGTTCCACCTCAATCAGAAAGAACAAAGAACACGCAGAGCAGAAAGCTCTCCCAGCAGACCCGTGGTCAGTGCTCCAGCTCCGCACTGACATGCTCCATTTGGTCCGTGAGAGCCAGACTAGAGGGCCACCCGGGGAGACTTAACACAGCCCCTGCCCCTGGCACTGGGCACCAAGCAGCGCACCTGCTTCCGTGATGCACAAGTGCTCCTTCTGAGAGACCACGGAGCAAAGGCACAAAGAACCAGGGAGCACCCCTGCGGGGGGGGGGGGGGCTTCCTGAGCCCCAAGCCAGGGACACAGACGTGGACCTGGAAGGGGCTGGACAGTTCTAGGCAAGAGATCTGGCAGGTGGCAGGGGTGGGTGTCTGACAACCACAAAATGAGATGGGCCCACTCGCCACCGTGGCCCCAGAAGGTGCAGGAACGACATCTGACAGGCAGGAGGACATCGGCCCGGGCTAGAGAAACCCCACCTTCTGGGACATCCACCCCAGAGCGTGACCTGGCGCAGGAGAGTCTCCTTGGGCCAGGACACCAGAGGCCTCTAGGCGTTTTCTCCAGGAGCTGAAGCACTGCTCTAAACCCAGCATTGCCAAGCACACTGGGAATGAGCCAGGCCGTAGTCAGGGGCAAAAGGCACACAGGTTTCCAGCCTTTCCGCCATAGGCTAAAGGAGACCCGAAAAGGCATCGGGCGGGCGACTGTCCCCTCCATGCAACCGGGGACACTGAGCATGATAGCATTCAGCAACCGCACGGCAAAGATGCCCACGTCCGTTCTGAAGGGCCACACACAACACAGGTTAAAGCAGAAGAAACTGAGCCAGAGGGAGGAAGTGACTGGCCCAAGGTCACAGGGTTCATGGGGCAGAGCCTGGCTCCCAGTTCAGTGCTCTTCCAAGCCGGCAAAACTCTCAGGCCTGGAAAGTTTCCCAAAATAGGCACGATGCGAACATCAGGGGTTTCCGTCTCCCTGTGGAAGGGCCCGGTTAAAACTTTAGCTGGAGGGATGCCTGGGTGGTTCAGTGGGTTAAAACCTCTGCCTTCAGCTCAGGTCACGATCCCAGGGTCCTAGGATCGAGCCCCGCGTCGGGCTCTCTGCTTGGTGGCAAGCCTGCTTCCTCCCTCTCTCTGCCTGCCTCTCTGCCTACTTGTGATCTCTGTCTGTCAAATAATAAAATCTTTAAAAACAAAAAAAAACTTTAACTGGAATTCCTGGCGCGGCTCCCATCAGACCCCGCAGCCCTGTGGCCAGTAAGCGGGAAACCGCATTTCACCTTTTCCATATACGGAGCCGGTCTGTTTCAGTCATTTTGATTTTCTGCCACATATTCAAGCTCTTCACGCACTTGAAGCAGGAAAGGCTCCAGGCATCTAACTTCAGTTTTCTCTGGCAGCCATCCTGGCTCTCCTTGGTAGCCCCCTCAGAGGTGAGGACCATAGCACACCTTCAGGGCTCAGAGGCCGGTCTGCCCCTGCCCCCAACACTGCACTGGGGTTCCTCTGCTTCCCCTCTTCAACTCCAGCAGTGTGAGGGGCTGGGGAAGAAGATGAACTCTTCTTCTGGTGGGGGCTCCCCGCCTTCAGGCTCAAAAGGAGGGAGGAGTTTTGCACAGTCAGCACTTTGCAAAATCCTGATGGGATGGTGGTTTCGTGAGGTAATGAGTACCCTGTCATGGAGGGTATTCAAGCTGAGATTAGACCACTACAGGGAGGGATGCCATAGACAGGGAGGGGACACAGGGTTAGCCTAGATGAACTTCAAAGTTCCCTCTCCAAACCCATGAGACTCCAAACCTCTGACCCTTTATCCCACCGCCTGCTGGCCCCTGGCTTCATTCACTCCCAGGCTCTTTGTCCTCAAGAGAAGCCACCACCAGATTACATGGGGGAGCTCAACAGTTCTCTTCAGAACATCACTACTCTTGCAGGGATGGCTTCAGGGTACTGAAATTAAATACAAAACGGAGAGCAGACTGGAGAACTCCCTGAGTGAACAAGACCATTTAAGCCATATCAGCAAAACTAAATCTAGCTTATTTGATAAGCAAAATTTAACTTAGATTAGTTCTTGTAAATGCCTCTGATGATCGTTTTAAAAAAAGAGAGAAAAAAAAAAGCTGCCTTCCTAAAAAAACAGTGTAAGATAATCACCTTTAACCAATCCCCTGCCAAGTGGAAACCTCCATTGTAATAAGGCAGTCTTGGTAAAGGGTAAACAACTTCCTTCTCACTTGATAAGCCATCCTGTGATGCCAGGTCCCCGAGCTTCTTATCAGTCTTTGAATTTAAAAGCTCCCAGTTCACCAACTGTTCTTAAATGCACAATAAACTCTCACTAAATACTATTTATTGATTTGGTGGTTTCAATTTTGCTTTTTCTGGGCTTGGGGCAGGATGGGGGGAAAATACGGGACAAAGGACAGCATGGAGGGAAGGGGGGGCCTGGAATCCAGTGTGGCCATCAACAAGGCCAAGTTGGGGGGCACATGGGAGGGCAGGTGTCCTTGAGCAGAGTTGGGACCCAGACAAGCCACAGCCCAGCGCTGGCCTCCTGATTGGGGGTGGTTGTCAAGTGAGAAGGGAGCCCGCTCAGCTCTCCAAGGTTCATTAGAGAAAAAGGTGAATGTTGAAGACGTGTCATGGCAGGCAGCTCATTAAGCCCACGGAGCTTAAAAATAGTGAGACACACAGGCATGGGGTGGGGGAGGGGAACTGGGGCCTGAAACCGGCTCAGCACCCCAGAGGCAGGAACAGCAAGCCCTGGAGAGACTGAAGCCATCCCCAGGGGAAGGAAAGTTGCTTAACTCTCACCTGATCTCGCCGGGTAAGCTTGGAGCAGGACCCCGCTGGAGACGCCGCACCTGCTCAGTGAGAGAAGACGAGCCCCAGAGGATGACTGAGCTCCGTGCAGATGTAGACAGAGATACGGCAGCGGGACACACACCTGCCTTGGAGGACTGCAGAGCCTGCCTGCTCACAGACACTACTCGGTTTCCCTGGGTCCGAGCACCCCTCAAATGTCCTTTATACCACCTTTCTGATCAGTCTGCTGTGCAGGCTTTGGGATTAGACAGCCTTCACTCAAATTCTCCTGCTGCCACCTACCAGCCTGGTCACCTTGGAGAAGGCACTCCCCTCTCCTGGACTCGCTTCCCCTTCCATCAAACAGAAATACCATGGATCCCTATCATGTAGGGCTACATGCACTGGCCTCGCTATGCCTGGAATACAGTAGGACCTCTGGCAAGTTCCAGGAAACAGGGAATGTGGAGTAAAAGGAGGGCCTGGGAAAGGCTGCCATGGCTCGAAGAAGATGCAGAATTGTTGCGGCTGCCTTGCTTGGTGATGCCGGGCCGGGTTTGGAAAACAGTTAGGGCTCTCACTGAAAAAGGGTGGGAAACTAGGGGAACCAGATTATGTTCCACCAGCCAGCACATGCGGGGCACCTGCTGTGTGTTCTGCTCTTTTCCACAGATGGTCCCAAACCAGGAGGTGGGGCCAAGCACCAGAAGCTGGCTAGGTACTTGGCTGGTGTGAGGATCGCAGTGACTCTATAGGGAGCAGAATTCCAGAAGTGCAGGACTCAAGAGAAGGGAAACTGAGAAGGAGGGGTAGAGATGGGGAGGGGGAGGGTGAAATGGCTCTTTTCTGGGTTAGATCATAGGAGAAGGTCCCCAGCCCAAGGGCTCTGGGATGAAGGGGGCACCAAGGGGGGGAGGGAGGTCTCGCCCACCACCCCACTCAACCCCAACCTGGCCTGTTAACACACCGGGTAGGAGAAGTATTGCTGAGCACCCATGGTGAACCAAGACCCTGGGCATCTACTCTAGGCTTCACTCCCAGGGGCCTCAGGCCACTGAGGAGACAGCATGGGGCTTACACAGGCCATAAGAGCTGCAATGCAGCTGAGGGTGGTTTATTCCAGCCCCTTCTGGAACAATGGGAAACCAAGGCCCAGAGAAGGGAAGTTGCTTTTTCTTTTCTTTTCTTTTCTTTTTTAAGATTTTATTTTTATTTACTTTAGAGAGAGCATGGTGGTGGCGGGGGTGGGGAGAGCAGAGGAAGAGGGAGAGAGAATCTGGAACAGATGCCACACTGAGCGCAGAACCCGACATGGGGCTTGATCCTACAAGCACGACATCATGACCTGAGCCAAAATCAAGAGTCAGGCGCCCAACTGACTGAGACCACCCAGGAGCCCCAGAAATTACTTTCACATCAGTAAGAGAGTCAGAGCTAGAATCTGGGATGCTTTCCACTACACTGCATTTCCCACACCCTGACCCTGGGTCATAGGTCCTCTCTGCCTCTTCAATTCCACACTGGAAGCTTTATATTCTGGAGGGAACTGGACTAAGGCTCAAAGGGACACAAGATGTTCCAAAGGCCACACAGGAGGTCAGACAGAGAAACGCAGAGTGTCTGGTCATCTTCCCCAGGATACAACAAACATGTACTGAGCATCTACTATAAGCCAGGCAGTGTGCTGGGAACACTCTGGTGCTAACACTCTCATTTAAACCTCACATATAGAAGCAAGATGCTCTGGGGCTACCGCCAGACACTCAGGGTTCAAGTCCTGGCCTTGTTAGTTCAGCGCCCCCAAATACGTTAACTTTACTCCTAACAGAGTAAAGGAGATAATCCTTGTAAAATACTCACAACAGGACCTGATAGAAGTCAACTTTCAAAATAAGTGTACATTGGACCCAGCAATTCCACTCGCAGGAATGTGCCCCAGAGAAGTGAAGATATATGTTTTCTCAAAAGCCTTGACATGCAGAGCCCCCTGGTGGCTCAGTGGGTAGAGCACACGACTTGACTTGATCTCAGGCTTGTGAGTTTAAGCCCCACATGGGGTGTAGCAATTACTTTAAAAAAAAAAATGAAAAAAAAAAAAAAGTACATGAATGTTCATAGCACTCGTAATAGTTCAACCCAAATGCCTATCAACTGATAAAGGATAAACCAAGTGTGATCTATCCACACAGTGAAACATGATTTAACAATGAGAAGAAATGAAATGGCATCTGCTACAGACCAATGGCGCCTTGAAAACAACGTTAAGTCAAAGCCAGACATGAAAGAACATGTATTATCTGATTCTGTTTATATGAAATATCCAGGACAGGCAGGTGTGGAGATGCAAGCCGTAGCCCATCCGTGGGTTAGGCTTGAAGAAAGGAATAGGGAATGACTGCTAACGGGTGTAGCTTTCTACTTGGAGTGAAAAAAAAAATTCTGAGATTAGATTGTGGTGTTGTTCACACGACTGTTACTGTACTAAAAACCACTGAATTGTGCACTTTAAATGAACGAAGTATATCTCAATAAACCTTTTTTTTTTTTTTTTTAGTAAAAACTCGATATCCCCCCAGTAAAAGTAAGGAGCTTCCAATCACATTTAGAGGGGGGAGGGCGATGAGGTTCAGAGAGATCCAGCACTTAGCTCAATACGGCTAGAGTGTGTAGGATCTGACTTTGGACTTGGTGTTATTGAACTCTAAGTCCAAGGCTCTTTCCTGAAGCTTCTCCTAAGACCTAATCCAGCCTGGACTCCCAAATGTCTTGGGAAAATCTTCCTTTCTCTCCCCTTAACAAAGCTACTCTGCAAATTCTCCTTGCTATTTAATCTAAGTCCTTCCAACTTCCTGAGGTATGAGGTACAGGGAAATCTGAGGTCAAGGCCAAGGTCACAATAGACAGGCACCAGGCTGGGCCCCTCCATTTCTAGCCAATGTCCAATGCCTTCTTTAGGAAGCCTGGGGAATGGAAAGGATGAAATACAGTGGACTCTGAGCATGAGCTCATGGCTGACTTTGGAGGTGACCTTGGCAAAGCAACCTCATCTCTGGGGCTCTGGGTAAAATGATATTTGGAAAGAGGCTCTGAGGAGGGCTCCAGAGGAGACATTTCCAAGGCCCTGAGTAACTCTGAAATAAAGTGTCCTCCCTTCTCCAGATCTGCCATTCACCCCAGATGACCAGCTGTGAGGGATGGGGACAGTGGGCAGCTGTCAGTTGCCGGCTTGGGTATCTGCAGCCTGGTCACCCCTGTGGTCTTCGGCACAGACCTTTGGTGACCTCGTGTGAGACCCTTGGCCTAATCATCAACCCAATACGTCAGCAGGTCAGCTTCGTGCAATCTCCCACCCCAGGAAGGAGACGAATGAGGGGGGATAAAAGCGCTATCAAGCAGGGTCCTTGACTTACTTGGCAGGAAAGGTGCTGAAGGTGACTGGCGCCACTGCCCTGCCTCCAGGCAGCCCCCCTCTGCCTCCCTGCACTGCAGATAGCCTGGCTGAGGGTGGGAGGAAGGAAGTGTGGCCTATTTTGGCCATCCCAGGGGAGGCATGACCCCAGTCTGCCTGTGGCTCCTGGCGAGGGCGTCCCAGCTTGATGGAGAGCGTCAAGCCTCCTGCTCCCTGTTTGCACAGCTGTGGGCCGTGTCCAGAAGCACTTCTGTCCCACTGCTAGGAAGCATGGAGAGACACAAAACCACCATCCCTTTTCCTGGCCAAATGAAGAAGAGCAGACCCGGAGAGAGGCCAAATTCCTCCCAGAATCACCCAGAGTCTGAGTGGTCTCACTGGGAGAGCAGCCCACTGGGTCTGGTGCCATTTGCAGAAAGTTCAACGGGCCAGAGCCTCAGCCAGGAAGCCTGCCTTCGTCACAGAGGCTGAGACAGGAGGACGCCAGTGCGTGCATCCTCAGACTGGTTTTTCCAGACCATCACCCACCTCGCTGGATCTGCAGGGCACCCTGGAAGAGGTGAGAGAGAGTCATCCTTCTGCACATTTTCAAATGGGGACAAATGAAGTCCAAAGATGGGAAGAAACAGCGTGTGTGGGACCATGTGCAGTAACTCAGCAGTGAGTGAAATCATTGGCTTCTAGATCCTTCTAATCAACTACAGTCACATCCCTGCCTCACCCCACTGCTAGCTCCAGTGTTACGTTTCTTTTTCTGCAAAATGTCCCTTTCGGTTTTAAGAAGCCTCACAACAATAGCTGTGTTAGCACGGAACACCAGGTACTTGATCTTCTTGAACTTCTCATGTCAACCCTACGGAGTACCAACTGATTTATTTCCATGTTCAAGATGAAGAAACTGACGTTCCAAGTGTTTAAACCACAAAATCCCAAAGGAGTTGGGGCAAGCTAGTGCCCTGGCGTCCGAGATCTCATCCACTGTGCCATAGTGCCAAGGACCTAGGAGGATCTTTACGCTCCAAACCCCACCAAAAGGGGGGCAAAGGTCCCCAGGCAGGCCCAGGGAGTCTGCTCAAGATAGAGCCCTGATGCAGGGAAGCAGGGCTGTGCTCCAGCCCAGAGGCCATGTGCTGGGGAGCCTGGGGACAGCTGCTATCTGACTCTGAGCAGCTGGCCGCTCTCAAGGCCCAGCCCCGGCCAAGCAGCGGGGAGCAGGCTGAAGGCAGGCCCCAAGCTGGCAGCCTCGGCCTGCCCCACTGCGAGCAGCAGCTCTGAGAGACTCTCCTGGCGCCAGGGCCTGAGCAGCGGGGTGGGGAGGTCCAGGGCCCTCCTCCCCTCAGTCTCAGGCTCTCAGCCCCAAGCCCACAGCAGCAGCAGAGCGGGCCCCAATGGCGGGAGGTCACTCTGGCTACATGGTCTCCAGGGCCCATTGGTCCTGCTGATTAGTTTGGGAGCTACAGCACCAGGGTTAGCCTTAGGGGGCAGGGCTGACCTCCAGGAAGGTCACTGCGGCCTCTTCCCGGGGCAGGCAAGAAAGCTAGCTCATTGCCAAATGAGCTCAGAGCCACCCCCACAGTTCCCCCCTAGCAGACTCATGGGGAGCGGGTGAGTCCCACCTTAGGAAGTCCTTCCTCATACCTCACCTGAGTCCTTCCTGCTGCAGTTCAGCCAGGCCCATTGCCTCATACAAGAAATGCTTCTGCTTCCAAAGGCACCCTTTGTGACATTGCTAAGATGCGACTCCACAAGCAACACAGCCATCACAGAAGTCATTAAAGCAGCCGGCAGCTGCCGTGGGGTCAAGAATTTCATTTCAGTTGAGAAAAGGCTGGGGGCTTTGACCCTCCTCCCCCCAGCCCCTACCCAAATTCAGGACCCAGAGAGCAAGTAAGCGGGATACAGAGGAAAAAAAGAAAGGAAAAAAAAAAAAAGGAAAGATAACAAAACAACGGCAGGGGGAGAAAAAAATCATTTACAGCTTCTCTTGACCTGCCAAGGACTTTTTCCACATCTTTCCCTGGGCTCAGGGGCCCAGATAAGGAAGCAGCTTCTGCACGGCTCTGCCTGAGCTTCGCTCAATGGGCATCTGCTCCGAGGCCTTTCTGCAAAAGCGTTAAAAGTCCCATTCCTCTAGGGAGCTGGAGGGAGGCGTCAGCTCCGAACAATAAGGGAAATTTATTACGGATCAGGGCTGCCAGGAGGATGGAGCAGGCAGATGCTGTCTGAGACGCAAAGGGTTATTTAATGCGGTAAACCCAAAGGCTCCTTTAGAAGTCAAGTGCTCACACGGGAGGCCCTACACTCTGCAATCTTCCTTTTCAGAATCCCTCTCCTCCCCCCCAAACCTCAATCCCAAGTCAGACTTACTTCCCGTCCTTTGCCACTGGGCAAATATTGACTTTCTTTCACTCAGCGTTGCCAGTGGAACTGAGACCAGCGGGGCTGACTATTGTCTCCTTCCTGGGCGAGGGCAAGGCAGGCTGTCAGCAGAAGAGCTCCGAGCAGGGGCCGACAGAGACACATCAAGAAAGAAAGCCTGGAAGGAATATCATGGTCCTGGGAGTAATATTTCTGTCTTTCTTTCTTCTGCTTTGTCTTTCTGTCCCCTGTCCCTTTTTAAAGCACACTGGGGTTTATTTTCTCACATTCTGGCTGTCCTGTGGCCACGTAGTGTGTCTGACCCAGGAGAGGCAGCCTACGACAGCTGGCAAACGACCAGAGCTCTGGCCTGGGAATTACAGTCTCAGACATGGGGCAACCTTTTGATAGTCTTGTCATTTTTCTGGGACCTCGGCGTTCTCATCTGCAAAATGGGGATGTCAGACTAGATGCTCTCAGGATTGGGTCGGAGGTGCTTTCCCACCCGTGACCCCTGTCCTCTCTGCGGCCATCAAGGCGTAATGCCTTGTGCTCTGATTTTAGAAGATCTGGAAAATACCTGCTTGGTGCTTACTGGGGAGAGTGGAAAGAGCACTGCACAAAGGCCCACAGATGCAGACTCAGTACTACCCCTGGCACCAACGGGTCGTGTGGTCCTGGGCAAGGGGCTCCCCCTCCCTGAATCTCAGTTTGCCCATAATCAAAGTCAAATTGGATGAGATGAACCGCAGGCCTCTTCCAGTGTCTCATGCTGTGATTCCATTCACCTAACCCATCCCCAGGAGCAGAGATGCCTTTTCCCCAAGACCTCATTTTACAGCCCTTTCCTCGCCACTAACCTTGAGTGGAAGGCTGTGGTGCCTCCGGCTTGTACTCCCTGAGCACCAGCACGGGGTGCCTTCTGTTAACCTCCCTGCTCTCTCTGACAGACTCACACTCTGCCTGCAGCCCCCTGTGGCTGAGCTCGTCCCTCCACAGGCCCTGGGACAAGGACCATTGCATCCAGACTCCTGAAGCTCAAGCCAGGGCACGGAGGGAACTGGTCTCAGAAGCCTGTGCTTGGTGACAACTGCACCACTGTGGGCTCTGTCCCCACCCTCCCTTTAACCCAAGCCCCCCTTAGTGACAACACAGAGCCTCAAAAACTCACTCCTTACGCAGCACCCAGTCCCCACTTAGAAATGCCCATACTCATGGTCCTGGGAGGAATTTTATAGAAGTTATTCTCATGTAATCTTCATAAGAACCCTAGCCGATAGGTAATTTTCTTCCCAATTCACGGATGAGATAGCTGAGGCTCAGAGAGCTTACGCAATTTGCCCAACTTCACACAACTCATAAGAAGAGAGAGCCAAGATGAGAACCCAGGTCTGTCTACATGCAAAGCCTTTGCTCTTAACCCTCAACATTCTTACTAAGAGAAAGACGGCATCCCCTCTCCCCAGGCTGTCCTTGAATTGTGACCAAGGGGCAGGGAGTCTTGATGCCCAGATGATGCCCACAAACCTCCCACTCTATCCCACTGAGGCTCAGCGAGGGCAGTGCCAACTGGGCCCTGAACTCAAAGGGTTGGAAGGACCTTGGATTCATCTCAAGCAACCTTTCACTTTGCAAATGAAGAATCAGAGGCCTGTGGATGGGACTTGCTTAAAGTCACCCCAAGAGCTGGCCCTGCCACCCCTCCTCCCAGACCACCAGTGCACCCCATCTGGTCTGGCTCTGTGGTCTGGGATCCTGAGAGTCCCCCCAGGGCTGAGCCAGGGCCTTTGCCAGCCCTTCCACCCAGCCCAGACATGCCTCTGGCTCCTAGCCCCCCAGGATCCAGTCTCAGCTCTCCCTGGGCTTTGGGGGGGGGCTCATTCCTGGAAAGTTCAGGAAGTGGAGTCAAACCCTCATGTGTCCTCACCACAGAAGGGACCAGAGGCATGGCAGAAAGTGGGGAAGGGAGAGCTGGAGGCAAACAGGTAGGGACCAGAGGCATGGCAGAAAGTGGGGAAGGGAGAGCTGGAGGCAAACAGGTAGGGACCAGAGGCATGGCAGAAAGTGGGGAAGGGAGAGCTGGAGGCAAACAGGTAGGGACCAGAGGCATGGCAGAAAGTGGGGAAGGGAGAGCTGGAGGCAAACAGGTATGAGGTTATAGGAAAGTCAAGCAATTTTTTTCTTTCACATGAAGTTTCTGCTGCAGAATGATGTTAAGGGTGAGAGAGGAGGGGGGAGAGGGGGAGAGAAAGAGAGGGGGAAGGGGAAAGAGGGAGGGAGAAAGAGGGAGCGAATGGGGAGAGAGGGAGGGAGAAAGAGGGAGCGGGGAGAGAGGGAGGGAGAGAGGCAGCCGTCCCATAGGGAAGCTCTGGAAGCCCAGAGGAGATCCCAGGGCCCCCTCTGCAGGGAGCACACTGGCTCCTGCAGGCTTTCTGGGTACCACGACTAGCCACTACCACTCACTGAAGACACAGAGGGCTCAGCACTGGATGAAGCAGTTTTTGAGCGTTTCTTGTTTAATCCTCACAACAATCCTAAAATACCACCACTATTTTCATTTCAACCGAGTAACTGAAACTCAAAGATGTAAAATCCTGTATCTCGCTCAAGGTCACTCAGCTAACAACCAGTAAAGCCCAGGGTCTCCCGAGGATTCACTCCAGGGCTGTGTAAGGCCCTCCTTGAAAGGGGCCCCTCCTTATAGGGAATTGAGGCTCTGGTGGTCTCCGTGCTGGGGACAGAAGTGCTGGGGACAGAAGCGTGTGTGAGGCTGAGGCTGAGGAGCACCACCTGCCCCCATCACCCAGCCAAGCCCCCTGCTGGCTACTCAGACACCAGTGTGGAACTAAAGCCATAGAACCACAAGGCGGGCGGGGGGGAAGTGATTCAGTTCAACCCTCTCCATGGACAGGTGAGGAGAGCAAGGAAGGGGTTTGCCCAAGGTCACACAAGGTCACACAAATTGGAGACAGGCCCTGGAATGAAACTCTTGCCTCCTGTCTTAAGCCAGGACTCTCCCCCACGACACCCTGAGGCCCAGGAAGAAGCTAAGGTCCCATCCCACCTGCAGATGAAACCAGAGTTCACCCGAGAAGGAGTGAGATGAGGTTTTCCTATGGCGGAGGCTTCGAGGCTGCCCAGTGGAGTGCTGGGGGCTACTGTAGTGGAGATCTCTCTAATCAGAGATAGGATCTTTCTAAACATAATTCCTTCAGATCACCCTTGTCTGAGGTGGATGCAGCCCTATCCAGAGCCAGGGGCCAGACAGCATGACCTTGGGGGGTCCTTGACATCCCCCCTTTTGCCCAGGGGACTCCTATCTGTCCCTGGGAATCTCTTCCCAGGGAAGCTCTGCCCCCTGCAAGGATGTGTGGTGCTAGGAAGCCAGATAGTCCCACAGCCAGACTGAAAATTCTCCGAGTGGGAAGAAATGATGGATGAGCCGGCAGAGGGTCTCAAGGCCCTGCTGACTTTCTTAAGGGGTGGGGACCCACAGCTTCCCCAGAGGCTAAGTCACAGCAGGAAGGCAGATCCTGTGGCTGCACTCCATCCATTCTTTCCATTGGCCTCCCCTGCATGCTGGGGCCTGCAGGTGGCAGAACGGGAAGACCTCAGATCCAGAAGCTCCAAAACCCCATTCTGCAGATTACCAGACTGAGGTTCAGAGGACTAAGTGAGTTGTCCAAGGTCACAGGCTGGGTCAGAATGGAAGCTTCCTGACTTCCCCTGGAACGCTGGGTTCACAGTTCCACACTGCCATCCCCTCCCCAGGAAGTAAGCGCTGAGGTCCCCGCAGAGAGGTCTTGGATCAAGGGCGTGAGTTCCTAGGCTCCAAAGGAAGGGACAGGCATCCCCGAGGCTGGTTCCCCTGACCACCCTGTTCCCCACCTTGTCCCCATTCCTGACTGGGGCACCAAGTGTCTCCATCTTCGTGAAGTTCAGAGAGGTGCAACAACCTGTCCAAGGTCACACAGCAAACTGAATAGAGCATGCCCTCCTCCTGCGCTGTTGCCCCTTCCCCAACCCCCACCCGTCTCTCCAAGCTCTGCTGCTTGCCAGAATCCTTAGGACCGGGCTTCCTCCAACAAACGGAGCCGCGGCGCTCGTTGGGAGTATGAAAAAGTTTTGAGGAGAGGAAGGGGCGAAGATGCCGCCGTCCATCCCAGTTTCAGACCGCTGCGGCAGCGCGGGGCGGGGGCGCGGAAGGGGATAGAGCTCCGCGCACCGCCAGTGTCCACAGCGCGTCCGGCTCTGCGCCAGGGGGCTCCCGAGCTCCGCGCGCGGGTCCCTTTGGCTCAGCCTCACTGCGGCGGGGGCGGCCCCACGTGCCCCGCACCCACTTTTCACAGTACACCCACTCCATCGGCCTCCCCCGCACCGCCTCCTGCAGTGCCCCGCTAGCCCCGGGTGCCCGCGCAGGTGCGCCGCGGCCTCTCTCTCGCCTTCTCCCCGCGCGCGTCCCGCGCTCCCCGCGAGGAGAAGCAGGGCAATGGCGAGGGGTTCCCGGCATAATTCAGGACGCTTCCCCCGGGAACCCCCCGGTGGTTCGGAAGCAAGTGGATTTCCGAAGCCCACTGCCCCCACCCCGGGCTCCGTCCCGCACTTAGTTTATCCGGCTGTGAGCGCCGAGCCCAGAAAAAGTCGGAGCGTCCCAGATTGGCGACCCTGCATCTATCCACCCTGCGCCCCAGGCCCTCCGGGTGGCCGCGGATGGTCGACGCGCGGCTGCGCTCGGGACCACGCGTTGCCCTCGCAGGGTGTCCCCGCCCGGGGCGGCTCTTACCGGGGACGTCCGTGCGCGGTGCGGTGTGAGCTCGCCCAGAGGGCAGAGCGCGGGGACGGCCGGGGTCTCGAAGTCGCGGTCCCCTCTTTCCACTTCGCGGCGGGCCGGGGCGCTGCGGCTCTCCTCCCGCCCGCCGGCTCCCTGCTCGCCCGCTCGCCCGCGCTCTCTCTCTCTCTGCAGTAGTAACAGCCCGATCCCGCTCCCCCCGCCCGCCAATTGAGATGCTGCTCACATCCGCCTGCACACTGCGCGTGCCGGCCCTTCCGAGGGCGATCCCCGCAAACCGCGGCGCAGGGCCCCCGCCCCAGCAATCCCGGCTCTGGGGGAGGCCGCCCCCGAACGCCCCGCGCCCCCCTGCTCGGGTCCCGACCGCCGGTGGGCGAGGCGGGAGGGGCGACAGGGAAGGGGAGGTGTGTGTGAGGGAGACCCGGCGTGCGGGAAAGGGGCTCGACCCGGCGCGCCCCTAGATAAGTTTGCGGTGGGTGGGGCCGGCCTCGGGTCCCCGAAGCCCCGCGGGGCAATGCGGAGGAGTCCCCTCCCGCCCCGTGCCCTCCTGCGACACTCCCCACCCGCGCCACCCACGAGCTTTACGAGCCTCTCGGGAGCGGGGACTGGCTGGGGGAGGGGCGCGGGGAGGGGATGGCAGAGCGCTCGGGAACAGACTAGCGGGTAGGAGGGAGCCGATTTGCTTCAGGGGATACGGATGAAGGTTTTCCTGAGTCGGGAACGGAAAGAAAAGGGAGGGAGACGGGGAGTGGTGGAGACAAAAGGCAGAGAGCAGAGGAGAAGGGGCGGTGGGGGTGTCTAGCCCGGAGAGCTCGGACGGGGCACAGGCCCCCGCTTCAGGGCGGGAGGGTGAAGTAGGGACGGGCGCCCGGGGCTCTCCTCGCGTCTCTCGGGAAGGGGAGGAAGCGGGTGGAGGGGCCCCTGGGGAGCGAGGGGGAAGTGTGCGCTGCCCTGGAGCCGGCCCTGGCCCCCAGGTACGAACCCACCGTAAGGGCTCCGGCCGGAGGGACCCAGAGACTCCGCGCTTGCCACAACTCCGCTTTCTCCCTCTTGGGGAACGCCAGGCCTCAACCCTCCCAGAGCAGGGGGAGGACCAGGCGTTGCCCCTACTCACAGGGCAGAAAGGGGCCGGGAGGGCTGCGAGCCGAGTCGGGCTCCTTAGCCGGGGCCTCACCCTCGCGCCTCCGCCCTCAGTGCTCCAGCTCGGCCCCGTCCAGTTTGTGCGGGTGTGCTGCCACCAGCCATCCCGGAACGATCCCAGCCCCACCCCACCCCTGCCCTCTTCCTTGAGGCTTCCCCTCCCCCTCAGCTTCCTCCCGTTTGTTCCTGTACTTCATATCTAGACTCAGGAATGAAGTTTGGGGTTTGACTCAGGAGGTGATTCTCCCGTCACGCCCCCCCCCCCGAAAAAAAATTCCCATATGTGTATGTGTTGGGGAGGGTGTCGCTCAGAGGTTTCCAGGGCTTCTTATCTCCACGGAGTGTGAGGAACCCTGGGAATTCCCCATACCTGCAGCGAATCCCCTCTCCCTGGCCCAGCCCCCTGACAACATCACCCCAGAGCCCTGCCACTGCAATACTGCGACACACCCGCCACTTCTGGCTGGGCTGGAGCCTCTCTTTAGAACAGCAGCTCGCTAGTCACGGCCCCTGGGCTGCAGAAATAGCTGATTCGGGGATTTCCAGGCTGCGAGCGAGTGGTGGAGCGTGTGCCACCCATGTACTGGGCTGGGGCCGCACATCGCTGGTGGGAAGGGGATGTGTGTGCGTGGCTGTGTGTGTGTTTAGGTGCCGGCTAGGGGACAAGACAGAGGCCCGACGAGAACTCTCTGGCCAGCTCTGCTGACCCCTCACCATCCTTCAGATGGAAAAGGGGATCGACCATCAAAGCTTCAAGGTCAGATACTCCGCAGGAAGGACACTAGGGATTCTCTCCCACAGCATCACACAACGGACCACAGGGCTGCTGGCCTCCCACACTGCGGGGGGCTCGTCACTTGGCTGCTCCCTTTCTAAAGGAAGAAACGGTTCTCTTTTGAGATCCACCAAAGGCTTTTTTGCCAGGAGGAGGGATGAAAGGGCTGAAAGTTCAGCGGCCTGGATGGGGCACAGACTGGGATGTCCTGAGACACTGGGACAGCGGACGCCTTGATGACTACAACTGCAGCGGGTTGCTGTGTGGATGCTGGGGGAGGTGGGACTGGAACCCCCGGCTCCTTCTGGTAGAATGGAGGAAGATACCGGAGTCTTATCAAAGCTGCTGTCAGTTGAATTGGGTCTAATGACGGAGAATAAAGCATTTATATAGGACTGTGTCTGCTCACGAAAATCCCTGTGTTCAATGTATAAGCCTCTTCCACCGTGGCCTCTCCCCTCCTGGGGGAGTGGGATTCTGATAGGGTAGGGAAGGATCAGGTGACATTTGCACAGGCAGGGGGCTGGGTCAAGATGGGGAAGGGGGAGCAGTGTGGTCCTTTGAGATAAGCTAGCTTTGGTTTGCTGAGAGCCCCTAGGGCCCCAGATGGGCACCCCACCACAGTCCACCATAGGGTGGTAGCAACAGCTCATAGCCTTGATTTTACTTGATCCGTTTAAACAATCCCAGGAGGTAGCAAGGCAAGAAAGGGACAATTCTTCACTGAGGTATAGGGAGCCCTCAAAGGGGAGTGACTCCCGCTGGTGTCTGTGTTGTTTTGGTAGGGAGTTAAGAGCATGGAGCTGGGTCCTGTAACCTCACATGCTGACCCTCTGAGCTGGTTGCATAGCTCCCGCTGGGGCCTGTTCCCCAGGGGCTCCTTACGGTTACCTCTCCTACCGCCTTCTTGTAGACATTTCTAGATGTGGCCCCTGCCCACCCTCCAGCTCGGCCTGCCACACCCCCACTCCCTCACCCACTGAGCCCCAGCTACCCTGATCTTGCAGGTCTGGAAAGGACTGTGCTCTTCCCTGCCACAGAGCCTTTGCACAAGCTGTCCTCTGATGGAGGACACTTGTCCTCTCTGCCCCATGTCACACCAACTCCCCTCTGTACTGCCTGCCAATCTCAATTCCCTGGCACCTCTCTTGTGTACCCAGTGCTTCTCATCTGTAGCACTTGTCACCCTTGCCATTTCCTGCTGGAAACTACCCTCCCCCACAACTAGGCTGTAAGCTCCAGGAGGAAAAGGAACCCCCACCCATCCAGCCGGTGCAGAGTCAGCACCCAATAAATCTTAGTGGTTCTAAGTTTCAGGGTCCTCAAATCCTGGCACAGCCACTTGTGTGCTGTGCTGTGTGACCTTGGGCAAATTACATAACCTCTCTGAGCCTCAGCTTTCTCACGTGTAATGTGGGAATTTTAATTATAAAATAGGATTATCTCAAGGATTAATTAATGTAGAGAGACTAACAGTGCCATTCCTCGCATATCCATGTTAGAGAAATAAAGGTTGTAAAGAAATACAAATGAATGAAGGTTGAAGGAAGAAAGGAATGGCCCATACTCCTCTGCTTCCAAGCTTCCCCATGGGGTGCTCAGTGAATCTCCTCTCCCTGCCCTCCCCAGGCTTCCGGGACCAAGTAGTCAGCATCTGCAGTGGCTCTTTCCTCCCCACCTGGGCTTTGCCTTTCAGCCCAACATGGCTTCTCTGCTCTGACCCTGCGTTGGCTTCGGCGGCTGGCACAAGCCAACCCTGCTTGGAGCTTGGCGGCAGGCACTGGCAGAGCCTAGCAGAGGTCAGCCAGGTAGCCTCTTTCCTGATCTGTATCAGCATCTCCCAGAAAATCATCTCCAACTAAGTCCACAGACTAAAACCAGTCCCCTCACCTCCCTTCTAGTGAGATGGCAAAGTTTGAGCTCCTCCCACACAGAAATTCTGGAGCTGTCCCGGAGCTCTGGGCTCTAGGCCAACGCCGCAGGATCGGGCTCCTGTGGCCCATATGTTTCCTGGGCCCGGGGATGGAGGGCCATGTGGGGAAGAGGTGTCCTGAAGAGGACTTTGCAGGCTCCCTTCCTGTTGCTGTTCGGTGTGTCCTCCTTTCTGTGTGAGTGACCCGGGCCTTCCTGAAAGCTAGTGCTTAGGAGGTTGACAGCCCCTTTCCCCCAGCCCTGTTCCACGAGCAGCCCCACAGCTGGTGCTATGAAGGAGCAGCTAAGGCAGCCTTGCTGGAAACCCCCAGGCCACAGCCCAAGCTCAGGCTGACTGAGAGGGAGAAAGAGGGGAGGAGAAAGAAGAGGACGCTTGAAAAGTCAACCTAGCTCTTCACCTTGACCAAGTTCCCTCCCCACTCCAGACCTGTCCAGACAAAATAATGACTCTCCATTCTTCCCTTCCAGAAATGCAACCGGATTTCTGCAAAGAGCTTCTAAATCCTGCAGCCACCACCAAGACCATCACTAGTGCTAACAGAGCCCCGCTCCTCCTCTCCCCCCTCATCCCTACTCGCCTCCCGCCCTCCCCCTCAGCTTCACTGAGCAGCTGTCTCTAGTGTTTGCCACGGGCCATAAGACTTAGAATCATGGGATCTTCACAGCAGTCCTAGGTGACAGGGTGGAAACTACGCTGGGTAAAAACACAGGCTTCAGGGGCGCCTGGGTGGCTCAGTCATTAAGCCTCTGCCTTCAACTCAGGTCATGATCCCAGTGTCCTGGGATCGAGTCCCATATCAGGCTCCCTGTTCAGCGGGGAGCCTGCTTCTCCCTCTCCAGCTCCCCTGTACTTGAATTCCCTCTCTCGCTAACTCTCTGTCATAAATCAATAAAAAATATTTTAAAAAATAAAAAATAAAAAACCGCAGGCTCCAGCTGTATCACCTTGGGCAAGTTTCTCCACCTCTGGGCGCCTCATCTGTAAAGTAGGAACAAAAATGGTATCTATCTCGTGCAGTCATTATGAATATTGCATGAGTCAATACATGCGAAACACTTAGAACAATGTCTGAGACATAATAAGTAGTTAGTACATGTTAGCTCTTATTTTTATATTATCTCTATTTTGCTGGTGAGGAAACTGATAAAAATAGCCTATTTCAGGGGCGCCTGGGTGGCTCAGTGGGTTAAGCCTCTGCCTTCGGCTCAGGTCATGATCCCAGGTCCTGGGATCCAGCCCCGCATCGGGCTCTCTGCTCGGCAGGGAGCCTGCTTCCTCCTCTCTCTGCCTGCCTCTCTGCCTACTTGTGATCTCTATCTGTCAAATAAAAATAGATAAAATCTTTTAAAAAAAAATAGCAACTGTTTATTGACTGCTTACTCTGTGCTAGGCAGTTTATATGTTGTGGGGGGCGAGAAGTCTGGGATGGTTACCGCCGAGAACCATCTGCATGCACTGAATCTGGGGAGTGTGCTGACACCCCTCCTCTTCTGGAGTATATATTTGCATCCATTGGTTTACATGGGGACTACACAGTGGTACCCTAGGGAAGCTTGAACTTCGCCTATAAAGGGCTCTAGACACAGGACGTCTCTGATAGTCAAAAAGAAGGAATATAGCTGACTAAATGAGCCAGACCCCACAGGAGGGCTTCAGGGTCAGAGGGAGTGACCCTCCAGGCTGGGTAGAGCGGCTGGCACTTGACCTTGCCGGACTCGGTGGTCTGAAAAGTAAAAGAGCTGTGTGTAAACTGAAGGGAGGTCTCAAGGGCTGGCTTCCCAAATCTGACACCTCAGGCTCAGGCCACCCTATCCCTCAGATGATTACTTCATGGTGGGGGGTGGGGAATACTGTTCTCCATCTCCCCTTTGAAAGAGCACATGCGCGGCAGGGGAAAGATGGAGAGCCAGGCTGATGGGCACATCAGAAGGAGAAGCAGGGAGAGGCTTCAAAGAGTAGCTGGGACAGTGACAAGGTGTGGGGAACCAAGACACCAAGACACCGACAGCAGGGTCAGCCCAGAGCCACATGGCAGCACTTGTTAGGAGGACCCCACACAGGCGCCAGCTGCAGCAGACTTAGGAACTAGACTTCCTTTAGGAGCAGGTGGGTGTGCGGAGCTGATGCAGGGCGGGTACTGAGATGCTAAAACAGCGACAGCCATGGGGACAGGAAACACACATGGGGAGCGTGTTCTGTGCCAGGCACTTTTTAAGTGTTCAGCATGAACTTACTTCATGCAACAACCTTCGGAACGAGGACCATTCTTATTCCCGGTTTACAGACGGAAAAACGGAGGTAGACAGAGATAAAGTAACTTGCCAAGGTCACGCAGCTAGGAAGTGGAAGATGCAGGATTTGATTCTGATTTTCTGCTTCTGAGGCCATGCTCTAAACTCCTCTGTCCCATGTCTTGCCAATCCTTAGCATGTGCCCTTGTTCCTAACCAAAGCAGGACAGGGGTGGGGACGCTGGATCCTCCATAAGTTTTTACGACGACCTTATGAAATCAGTGTTTGTTCCCATTTCACTGCTGAGTAAAGTGAGGCTCAAAAAATGCAAATGATTTGCCCAAGTTCACATAGCTGGGAAGTGCCAGAGCCGGGATCCGAGGGCTGACCTATGGGGCCCTCACGCTCATCCAGCTCCTGGGGTGTGACATGACTTGTCCAGGACCACCCAGCTACCTCCGGTCTCTCAGGCTGCTGTAAGTTCAGTCCCAGTCTTACTGTCACAAGAGAACAAATCATCTCCATGTCCCCCGTTTTCCTGGACATGAGGAGGGAGTCCGAGTGCTCTCTAGTCTCGGGCCCGACATGTAGGCCATCTAAGAACAGCTCTTTGGCAGAGGGCCCGGAGGAGGGAAAGGGACTTGTCAGAGGATCTTCCCAGAGAATTCAGGAAGCGAGCGTAATCAGCTCCATTACCGTGGGTAAGCGGCAGTCCGAGGAGCTCTGTCTACCTGGGCAAGCCTCACGCTTCCAGGTCAGTCTGCCCACCTGCGAGCAGGGACTTTAGCTGGCCTGAGACAATCTCCAGAAGGGGACTTGAGTTTGCGCAAGGTGACATTTCTGTCGCCATCTACTGGTCAGAGGATATATGTACAGGACATAGCATGAGCGTATATTCCTTTTAGTGTGACTTTGGTCTAGTGGGTCTTTGGAATTTATTTGTCAGAGGGAGAGGGAGAGCACAAGCAGGGGGAGCGGCAGGCAGAGGGAGAAGCAGGCTCCCTGAGGGGCAGGGAGCCTGACACAAGGCTCCATCCCAGGACCCTGGGATCATGACCTGAGCTGAAGGCAGATGCTTAACTGACTGAGCCACCCAGTAGTCCCTGGAGGAGGTGGCTTCAAGCCACCCAGGTGAGGGCCCTGTGCAAGGCCTGGAAGCAGTGTGCTGTCAACAGCAGTGAGCTCAGAGGCCACGCTGGACAGAGAAGAGGCGGGCCACTGCCATAGGTAGGTGAGAGATGATCCCAGCCTGGACAGGGAGCATGGGGGGGGCGGGGGGGGGAATGAAAAGGAAGGGGAGGAAGACTCCCCACACTGGTGCCTGGGAGTGCAGGGGTGGAGAGAGGAGCCCAAGACAGCTCTGATGTCTGGCTTGTGCCTCACCACCTTCCAAGATGGCGGAAGCCATTCACTAAGAGAGGTGGTTCCCCCAAAGGGCGATGCAGGGCAGGTGAGGGAGGGGGACGTGAGCTGTGAGTTCATTTGCAGGTGGGTGCCGTGGGGAACCTGTGCTAGATTTAGGAGATGTCTGGTGGGCACTTGGAAACACGGGCCTGGAGTTCAGGAGGAGGCTTAGACAGTAGATATGCCTTTGGAAGTCACTGATTCATAAATCATAGAGAAAACCTTGCTCTGAAGATGTTAATGACCCAGTGGGTGGCAGCGACTGGATTTGACCCCCCAGCTGTTGGATCCCTATGCTGGTTACTTCTCCCACCTCAGCACATTCCTACCTATTAACAGTTACTACTTCGGGGTGCTTGGTGGCTCAGTCGGTCAAGCGGCTGCCTTCAGCTCAAGTCATGATCCCAGGGTGCTGGGATCGAGCCCCACATCAGGCCCCTTGCTCGGCAGGGATCCTGCTTTTCCTTCTCCCTCTGCCTGCCTGCCTGCCTGCTGCTCACCCTGCTTGTGCTCTCTCTCTTATTATCCCTCTCTCTGTGTCAAATAAATAAAAATATTTTTAAAAATAGTTACTACTTTTCAGGTGTAAGTTTCTATTCCGATATTATCCTACCCATTTTACAGAACTGGAAAGTTGAGGTGCATTTTTAAATTAGCCGCACAAGTTAATTAGAGAGTCTGGAGTAGTGTCTGTCACAGCCATTCAGCCAGAACTCTCTCTGGGATTCTCCCTCTGCAGAGCGGGTGGCAGTCGATGCCCACGGAAAGAACGCCGCTGGAGAGAGAACACCCCTTACCCCTTTGCCTTGAGTAAGTGTCATCTCAGCTCAGAAGGACAGTTTGGAAGTCTGGCTTGCTGGGGAGAAGTGGGCACGTGTCGAGGATTGTTGTGACGGCAAAGTTGGAACTCATGGGCTGTGCAGATGTGGGGGGGGGGGATAGGGAGTGTGAGAGGGTTCAGTCCCCATCTTCACTATTCTCCCAGAATCCACCACACAGACCCCCTAAGCTTCTCATCTCTCACTCTCCTTCAGTGGCTGGCACCTGTCCTTCTGCGGGAGACCCGTCCCAGATCCATCTGTCTTCCCTGCTTTCTGCGTCCTTGACAACAACAGATGAGTGCTGGGGGACAGAAGTCAGTCCCCCTGCGATGGTGGGATGGCTGGAGCTCCAGGGCCAAGGCGGGAGGCCACCTGCTGCGGTGCTTCTCAACATCCATCCGTCACCGGAAGAGCTGGAAAGAAAGATGACCAGCCTCCCCCTGCCCCGGCCCGGAGATTCAGATTCAATTAGCCTGGGAGGAGCCCAGGCATCCATCATTCTCTGTGTAGCCAAGGGTGAGAACAGACGGCTTCAGAACCGGTCTTCCCCTGTGGCTTCAAAGTCAGACCTGGAGTCTCCGCTCTGCCTTACTGTCAATGGTGCGACTTGGATGAATGACTTAAACTCTCTGAGTTCTGTTTCTTTCTCTGAAGGAACGTTCAGAGCCAATTCACCCAAGAAAACACATATAGAGCACCGTGCCTCGAGCTTGGGCTGCCCTTTGATACCTGTCCCTCGTCCCCCAACCTCCAACTCCCTCAGAGTTCGGGGTTTCCCTTAAGCAAAACTTGCGAGAAGTCCCCCAGCTCGGCAACCCCCGGAAAATAGGTCTCTCCCCAAGGCTGGCGTTCCCCCTGACTCTGCACGTGCGGCTGGATACCATGGTGCCATTACCTTCGCTGAAAATCCTGAGCATCACCCTTTTCCGGCGGCAGTCAGGCAAAAGGCTGCCCTCTGGCCATCGCGGCCCTTCCTGAACTGGCCCCATCGGATCATTCCAGCTCCCTTGCTCTGCCCTCAGCGCCGACCCTCCTGAGCCATCCAGCCATCCGCACCTGCCCATGCCGGTCTCCCTGCATGGATTCAAATAGCCACCTGGAGCACCTTTCATTGTCCCTCAAATCCCTCCCCTCCCCAGATACCGTCTCTTCCCTCGTGGTGCCAGTCTTCCCTGGCTGGTCCTCGCGGACACACCGTTCCATGCTCCATTACTCTCTCTCTGTGAGGCTCTCCGGCTGCTTCAGGGTAAACTGTAAACTCGGGGATGTGGGGGCTCATCCTGGCAGCTGGATCGAGCCCCCGGTAGGTGCTTTGTCAGTCTGGACTGATCACTCATGGGGATGTCAGAAAGACTGGAAGCTTTCCATCCAAGACTGTCCCCAGAGTCTGGGAGCAGGACGTGGCGGGGGACTCTTCAAGCCTACTTCAAAGAACTCTAACCTCAGTTTCCAGATGTGGGAACAGAGACTGGGGGCTAGAGTCCCAGATGGGGGCAGGGGCTCCTCAGGTAAACTTGTGGCTCTGGGTGAACCATGTCATGTGACCCTGTCCCCACACCTCCTGGGCCACCATGGTCATCATCCGTACATCTTCTCTTCTCCCCCTCAGGAGGAAGTCCTGGTCTAGGAAGCTGGGAACCAGGGCTCTGGGTCTGCCCCTGTGTGACCTTGGCTAAGTTATTCTCTCTCTGGTATGACATCTCAAAGCTCTGGAAACCCTGTCTTTATCAGAGGGTCCGTGAGGTAATGGATGGTCACAGGCCTTCCGGTGCCCGAGCAGCCTACTTTCAGCCCCCAGGGTCCCTCTCTCCTTCCCCCTCCAGGCCCCAAATGGGGGAAATTAATTGTGTGCCCATGTCTCTCCCCTTGCCCAGCCATGGCCGAGCTTTCTGGGGAAATTAGGGTGACATTGGTGCAAATAATTGAGTGTCTTTCCCAAAATGGTCCTCATGCCCTGTTGCTTTAGCTGCTGCTTAAATGGATGAGCTAATTAATTTAACTAATTGTTCTTGAGGACTCATATTTTCAGTCACGTCACCTAAAGGCACATTCTCCCAAGAAGGCCACTCAGTGGCCCCCAATCTCTGTCAGACCAGGTTTTGGGGGAGCCTGTGATAGCTGCCCCCACCCTGCATGCTCTACACTCAACACAACCCCGGATCTTTCAGGAACCAGAGCTTTCTCCAGCCTCTGTCCACACGCAAAACCTAGGGCTCTACACTCTCCCTTACTGGTTCATTCATCCGCTCATCAGCTTTGTGTTTGTTGCCTGCCTCATGTGTCAAACCCTGTTCTTGGCATTGAGGAGTCAATGAGGAGTAGGAGCAGACAAGGGTGCGCCCCATGGGTTGTTCAGTCTACTTACAGATAAGACACTAATCCTATGACTGCAAGCAAACACACACACACACACGCGCGCGCACACACGCGTCAGATCTATACTACAGTCAGTACTGTGAAGGGGTGTGAGACGGTACTATACAACTCTAGTAGACAGACTTCATGGGGGAGATCAAGGATGGCTTCCTGGAGGAAGTGGCATAGAAGGTTGAACTGAACTGAAGCTTGAAGGCTGCATAGAAACTAACCAGAGAGGAGGGAGGGAAGTGCATTCCAGGCAGGGTGAACAGCTACTTCACAATGCAGGTAAGAGACTGGCTGGACCAGAGTGCTGGAGAGGGACAGAAGTGGAGGGTTTCAAGAGATAAGGAGGGACTGGCTTTGGTATGTGGTGGATATGATATGGAGGGGGTGGGGGAAGCGTTAATAATCACTCCTAAGCTTCCTGTCTGTGCTGCTGGCTGGATGGGGAGGTCACTCACTGGGACAGAAAACCCTAGAGTCAGACAGGTGTGGGCAGTGGGTATAAGCATGAGCTGGATGCCGAGGTGCCTCTGAGGCCCCCAAACAGGGATGCTGAATGCGCAGATGATCAAGTGGCGGGTGTCCGCGGAAAGAGCAGGCTGCACTGGAAATGTGCATCTACACGTCCCCTACTAAGAGGTGGGGGCTGATGCGGCAGGGTGTGGTCAGTCAGATGACAACTGTCCTGGGAGCGGCAGCTCGAGCGAGCAGGTACAACTGGTCCCAACCGCAGCCCTGCGAGACGATGGATGCGAGCGCGCGCCCCATTTTCACAATGTCATCTGGTTCTCTTTTCCTCTCTCAGGGTCACGTAGGTTTCCTGTTTCCTTTATCTCCTGTTAAACCAACAGCTGTGTGCGTGAGACTCTCCCCGTGACAAGAGAGCACTGCCTCGTTCACAAGGGACACCACGGTTCAGCTGGGCACTGTGCTGAGTCTTTCCGTGTTTTCACTCACAGTGTCTCTGAGGCAGAGACCCCTGTCCTTGCTTTTCAGAACAGGATGCAGAGCTCACAGAGGTGAGCAACGTTCCCAGGGTCAGGCCTGTGTGGTGCATTCTCACTTCCACGTGTGTCTCCCCAGAAGCAGTGGGTGTGTGCCGGAGGACCTAAGAGACGCTGAGAGCACCGGGGACCAGAAGATTCCGTGCCTAGTTTCCTCCAGCGGCTCCCAGGCCTGCGCAGATGCAGGTAGGGAGGGCACAGGGGCCTCCGGGGAGCAGAAGTGCTGGGCCAAACCGGGGAGAGGTCTAGGCCAGTGACTTCCTGGTCAGCGCAGCAGTGGGAGACTGAGGCAGGGAGTCAGGACCAGAAAGCGTTGCTTGTGTGCCCAGAGGAGGCTGTGCTGGGGAGAGGGGGAGGGTAGGGTGAGAGAAGTGAGCCCGCACACAAGAGTGGGAGCAGAGAAGGGCAGGCTAGTTTAGGGGAGTGCCGAGGACTCCAAGCCTGAGGGCCAAGGGGCTCCGGCCATGTCCTGCCCACCCACCCGCTGCCCACCCTGGGGGCTTCACTGCCAGTGGGAGACGGGGGTAGGACCCAGTCTTACTGGGGCTGTGGAGGACCTGGGAGGGGGCTTGGCTGGAAGCCGGAAGTTCTCCCAGGCACAGCAGCTAAGAGAACAGAAGGTGTTTCCAGCAAGTGGTCCTGCGGCTCATGGTCAGCTGGGACGAGGGACTGTGAGGCACTGCTGGCAGAGGCGGCCTGTGGGATACACACGTGTGTGTGCAGGGACACACAAGTGCACACGCACATATGCAGGAACACACGTGCATGCGCGCGCACACGAATACATGCACACACACACACCCCCCAATAGGGGTAGTCAGTGGAGGAGGTCAGTCATAACCCAGGGGTTGGGATAACCCAGGGGCTGAATGATGCGAGCTGTATGACTCCAAGGCAAACAATCCTCTCTGGACCTCCATACCTTCAGCTCCCTAGAGCTGCTTCTGCTCCCCTCTCTCCTTGACTTTGCTGCTTTTTATTCTAGACCCAGAGCAGGAGCAGTTCCATCCTCCCTCTGGCATTTGGCCACTCCCTCCTCTCCAGGGCGACCCCCCCCCTCCCCGCCCAGAACCTGAGACTCAAAGCTGAGAGTGGGAGGGGCCAAGACCAAGGGACCTGGCCTGGGTTTGAGTCCTGGCTGCTGCTTCCTAAGCAGGACAGCCTTGGGGAAGAGTCTTGAGCCTTTCCCGGGCTCAAGTGTCATCCTGAAAAGCAGAAAAAGACACTTCTTTCAGCAAGGATGCTGTGAAGTTTTGAGGATAACAAAGCACGTTGACTCAACCTACTCAGACCCACCGCGTGCAGAGGGCCGGCCACAGCCGTCACTGGAGGTCCCTTTGCTTCTCTTCGAGGCTGTCCACAGCCCCAGCTCCTGCTCCCTGCAGGAACTCCCTGTCCCCATCCCTGATGACCTGGCCTCTGCCTGCATATTCTAGCAGTGGCCCAAGTGAGGGGACACCCCTTCCCACTGTTTGTACGTCTTTAAGAGTCAGCACCTCAGCACCGGGCTCTCTGCTCAGCAGGGACCCTCTTTCCCTCTCTCTCTCTCTCTCTGCCTGCCTCTCTGTCTACTTGTGATCTCTGTCAAATAAATACATAAAATCTTTAAAAAAAAAAAAAAGGGCACCTGGGTGGCTCATTGGGTTAAGCCTCTGCCTTCGGCTCAGGTCATGATCTCGGGGTCCTGGGATCCAGTCCCGCATCAGGCTCTCTGCTCAGCGGGGAGCCTGCTTCCTCCTCTCTCTGTCTGCCTGCCTCTCTGACTACTTGTGATCTCTCTCTGTCAAATAAAGAAATAAAATCTTAAAAAAAAAAAAAAAAAAGAGTCAGCACGGGCTTCCTTAGCTTGAACTATAATCTTTTGCTGGGGCTTCCACTGCCAGTGAGAGTGGAGCTGCCCAAAAGGGGTGGTGGTCCTCCCGCTCTCTGAGAACAGCCGCTGGGGCCCCCAGAGGTGGCCCTGTCTATCTACCGGGCTCCCTCCATCCTTCTTTCAGCGTTTGTCACTGCCTCTACTGACCCGGCCAAAATTCTTCCAGACAAGATCTGGCCTGTCTGTCCTTCTTGAAACGGGGTACCCAGAGAGGTACAACAGACGCTCCATAAGAGCCAGGGAGGCCAAATTCCCAGCGTCAGACTTTGGCAGAGCCCTGGGCAAGCGGTATGGTTACATTTCTCCCCCACGGATGTACTTCCTATGACTTACATAATTCATAATCTTATCTGGAGATGTTCTGAAGAGTGACCCAGACCTGACTGAGATTTCTGGTCAGCGGCACACAAATGTTTTCATCCGCCTTGAGCAGAGCTGGGCCAAACACATGCACACGGGAGGCACGCTCACCACGGTCTGAGGGCAACCTCCCAGAAGGTCCCCGCGGCAGGCTTCAGAAGGGGTGCTCAGGACCCGGGGAGGGCCTCTTTGCCTACCCATAAGTCTGTCCCTTCCCAGGCAGACCTGGAGCAACTTCCCTGGGAGAGGGCGGGTCAGGCCCCTGGACAGAACTGTTCTTTGCTTTTAGAAGAGATGACTGGGGGTGGGGGTGACCACACAGCCCTGGGGAGAAGTCGGGTGGGAGGGAGAAGCCGGACAAGTCTGTGAGCTGGAAAAGGTTGGCGGATCTTTGTCTTTTTCTCTCTCCTCCCTCACAGAGGGAGCTGTGAGCTGGCTTTGGGTGCATGGCCCCTGGGGTGATGAATGGAAGATGCCCCCTGCTCGGCCTCTCCCCCGGAAGTCGGCATCCTGGTCCAGAAACCGAGAGCTGCCAGCACAGAGGAGGGCCCAGGGAGCCCCCTCACTGTCCTTGACAAGTTCTGGAAGACGAGTTGGAGCAGCAGTGAAGAGAGGGCTTCTGGAGCGTGAGGGCAGAGGGCTCCAGGGGGGGACTACCCCTGGAGGAGGCTCAGAGTATTGGGGGGTTTTGCTAATCCCATACCTCCTCCCTGGCTGCCTCGAACAGCTAACCTATGAATTCATTAATCAATCAACAGAAAGCCACTGGACCTCTGGGGGGTGGGGGAGGGCGCTGTCTCTTGGTCTCGCTCAGCATGTCCCTGTCACTTCCTGTACCACCTCTGGGCCTCTGCTCTAGGACCAGCTCTGACCCCAGCTCGCCCAGTGACCTTGGGCAAGTCACTTCACCTCTCCGGGTCTCAGGTTCCTGGGTGATACAGTAAAAGGGCTGGGCCGGATGGCCTCTCAGGTCCCTTTCAGCTCTTATGGTTCTGAGTCTGCAAGCTGGAAGGCAGGAAGTGGGGGGACAGCAAAGGCTGCGTGGCCCCTTTTCTGGAGGAGGAGGAGAAAATGACAGGGACTTCTCCCAGCGGGTGGCATCAGGGATGGGCCTGTGCTAAATGTGCCCTGGCCATGGAGATACCCAGGGGATTGTGACAGAGACCTGCCACCACGTCCCCCCTGCTCTCTCCCCTCCCCCGGCTCTGTCATCCCCACCTTTGCCTCTCCCAGCACCCCTGGAATCCTGCCTGGGCCTGTCAGGAGCTGGGTGGCAGGGGGGCTAGTGACCCGCTGCCCCTGCCCCTGGCCGGCAGGGCTGTGTGGGCAGCTGCCTGCGGGGCTGACTGTGCAGGGCGCAGGCCGAGTGAGGATGAGCAGCGGGTGTGAACCGCGAGCACACACCCGGCAGCCAGCACCAATCTCACAGGCACTGCAATGCAGTGGCAGGATTTTTTTGGTCACTGTTAGTTTTTTTCCCTAAAAGTCCTCATTTCCCCAGGAAATGTGCAGCCAAATGCTTCCAGAAAGGAGTGGCCAGGTTGCCTGGAGATGTGTCAACCCTTCTACTTCAGCGTGGTGCCCCCCAGCCCCAACCCCTGCCCTCTGCTCCTGGAGGAACTGGGAGGCCCAGGTGGAAGGAGCAGGAAGGGGCCGTCTTCGCTTCCCAAGACCTGGGACACAGGCTGATTGCGAGCACTTATCAGTTTCCTGATCCCCAGGGGCTCCGGCTTGAAGCTCCTTCCCTGAGGCAGAGATGCCTTCAGATTCAAAGAGAATCCATCTCTCTTTCTCTAGGAGCATTTTTTGGGGTGTGGGGGGGGACAACACCCCTCTTTAGAGTGTCAAATACCAAATCTGCTGCAGGGTCTCCTAGGAGGCCAAGAACTTGAACCATCATCTTGCTCCGCTGTCCCACCGCACAGCCCACTCACATTGCACACACTCCCCTTCTGTGTTCTTCTGTTCTTGGGTTTCATTTTAAGGGGACTTTGCTTGCTTGCTTGCTTCCTTCCTTCTTTTCCTCTCCCCTTTCTTTCTTTCTAGATTTTTATTTATTTATTTATTTATTTGACAGAGAGACACAGAGCACGCATGAGCGAGCTCAAGCCGGGGAAGCGGCACACAAAGGGAGAAGTACGCTCCCAGGAACCTGGGATCACGACCTGAGTTGAAGGCAGACATTTAACCGACTGAGCCACCCAGGCGCCCCTTAAGGGAACTTTTTAATCCAGCTCTGCTCTCCCAACTAAAAAGGTGATGGGTTCAATCAGCTCTGAAAATAAAGCCAGACAAGGAGTCTAAGGGAACAGGGGAAGACCTATCCCTGCCAGCTCCACCCCTCCCCTTCCCTCCAACAGGGGGGGGCGGGCCACAGGGAGCAGGGGTGAGCTCTTTGCTGACAGAGAGCAACAGCAGCAGAGAGCTTAGATGAATAACTATGGAGTGCGGGGCAGGAGCATTTGCTAGGGGAGTGGCATTTCCTCCTTAAAAAGGACTTTGAAAATCCTCTCTCTGCAGGGGCAGGTAGGGCTGGGAGCCAGCTCTCCCTCGCCCTAAGCTCTCTCCCCACAACCTGGAGGGGCTCTGAGGCCCCGTCTGCCCTTCTCTGTGGCATTGGGTCTCTCGGGCACAGATGGCTCTAGCTCAGGGGCAGCCAGGACACAGCCGAGCCATCTGGGTAGGGCCCAGGGACAGGGGCTGCCAGTGGGCCATCTGCAGAGCAGGTGACAGCCAGCGACACGGAGGTCCTGGCTGAGGGGCAGGGAGCTCAGGGCTAGCAAGGTCCGAGCTGCAGAATCCCCATCCCCAGGCCCCAGACAGGAGGTGCCCCCAGGCGCTGAGTGGCATGGAGTTCTTTAAATGAAAACAAACCAAGCCTCTGCATTGTATATTTCCATCAGAGCACAGGCTGTAGATGAAAGCGACCGACCGCGCTTCTCTTCTCCCTGAGGTCTGGACAAGGGACTGCATTCCCAGGACCATGAGGGGAATCAAGGCTAGCCACCAGGAAACACCCCACCAGGACAGCAAAGGGAATCCCATGCAGTGTTTATAAACCACACTTTGGTCCTGACTCTGCTACCTTCTTGCTGTGTGCCTCGGGGCAAGTTGCTTAACTCCTCAGAGCCTGTTTCCTCTTCTCTAATAGCTGTGGTTCCCAGGGCTGCTGGGAAGTTACAGGAAAAAGTGCAGAGACACCTGCGGGAGTGACAGCTGTTTGTTTTATTTATTTATTTTTTAAAGATTTTATTTATTTATTTGACAGAGAGAGAGAGAGATCACAAGTAGGCAGAGAGAGAGGAGGAAGCAGGCTCCCTGCCGAGCAGAGAGCCAGATGCGGGGCTGGATCCCAGGATCCTGAGATCAGGACCTGAGCCGAAGGCAGAGGCTTTAACCCACTGAGCAACCCAGGCGCCCCCAGCTGTTCGTTTTAATACTACAACCCAGGAGAGTAGGTGAGAAAGGCAAAGAATCTCCACCTCAGCAACCTTAATCAAAAGGCTCCCAGATTTTTTTAGAAGGCTGGTAGGAGGGGCAGAGGGAGAGAGAGTCTGGAGCCCAGAGGGAAGCCCAACTCAGGGCTCAATCCCGCAACCCTGAGATCATGACCTGAGCCAAAATCAAGAGACTGAGCCACCCAAGTACCCTAAGGCTCCCAGATTTTAATGTGCATTAAAAATCTCCTGGAAGCTTCCAGAAAGTACAGAGTCCCAAGTACAGGCCCAACCCCCAAATTCTGATTCAGTAGGTTCGGTTCGGGCATCTTGTGTTATTATGACATGGGTGGTTCATGGACCACATTTTGAGAAGCACAGCCCCCGGAGAGATGGTCCCAAGACCTTGGCTAAAGGATTAACCCTTACCCCTGCTCCTCTGCCCTGACCCGGCCTTCCTCCTCCCTGGGTGCGAGGCCTCTCCTGTGCCTTGTCCCTGCCGCAGCCTCACACTTTGGCTCCCACATTGCTCACTCAGGTCCTCATTCAGCAAATCCTTCCTGAGTGCCCACTGGGTTCCAGACGCTTCTAGGTGCTCGAGAGAGGGCAGCGAGTAAGACAGAAGTCCTTGTCCTTACAGACCATATAATTCGTGCACCGATCGACTCGCTCAGAGAGTCTGTTAGGTACCACAGCTCTGCTCATCACTGAACATGGAACAATGACAAAGACATAGTCCTTGACCTCAAGAGGCTCACATTCCAATTAGGAGACACACATCACCATAGTATAATATAGTTAGCACACTAATATATGTGGTGGGAACAGAAAGGAGCCAAGGGGGCTTCTGGGCAGAGTTTTAGAGGGAAAATAGGAATCACCCAAGCACATGGGACATGAAGGGCATCCCAGGCAGAGGGCACATCATAAGCAAAGACCAGGAGGGGTACCTGTGTGGTTAAGCATCTGCCTTCAGCTCAAGTCACGATGCGGGACAGAGCCCGGCATCAACTTCTTGCTCAGCAGGGAGCCTGCTTCCCTCTGCCTCCCTGTCTCCTGACTCTCTTTCTCTCTCTGTCAAATAAATAAATAATCTTTAAAAAAAAAAAGCAAAGACCAAGAAGTGGCAAGAGGCTTGCTGTATGCAACACTGGTGGTAGAACTGGGCCCAAATCTCAAGATTCCAGTGTTTTCCCCTCCCTCTGCAGCCTTGTGGTTTCCTAGGGTCCTAGGGATGCAGGAATTACACTTCCTGATTCCCCTCTGTGGAACCAGGCCTGCCTGGGGGAGAGGTAACCCTCTCATTTCATGGCGATGTCCAGGGTGACCTCAAGAAGGTAGCACGCTGGGGCGCCTGGGTGGCTCAGTGGGTTAAAGCCTCTGCCTTTGGCTCAGGCCCTGCATCGGGCTCTCTGCTTGGCAAGGAGCCTGCTTCCCTTCCTCTCTCTCTACCTACCTCTCTGCCTACTTGTGATCTCCATCTGCCAAATAAATAATTAAAAAAAAAAATAAAAAAAAAAAAAAGAAGGGAGCATGCCAATTACCAATACCTGCTGGGGCCAATGGCCCTTCTGGAGGTAGAGCAGGCACGGATCCCAGCAGGGCCGAGTGCGGCCCCTGCACCTGCTCAGGGACAGGACAGCTAGGCTGCTCAACAGGTGGCGGGGGTGGAGTCAGCAGCTGCAGACCCTAAGCCGAGCTGCCCCCAGACTCTGAGCTGACCGTACATGTCCCCCATCTCCTGAGCCAGTGTGCCAGGCTCATCGGGAGACTCTATGGTGACGACAGATACAAGCTTCGGAATCACACCAAGCTTGGTCTCATCCTAGTTCAGGCACTTACTAGCTGAGCAGCCTTGGGCAAGTCAGGCAACATCTCTGAGCCTCAGGATCTTTGTCTGCAAAAGAGGATTCCTAACGCCCATGCCAACAAGTCAACACGGTGTATACAGAATGGCGAGCCTAAGGGCCTGGCACGTGCTCAGTAACCTGGACGTAACAACAGTGGAGATGTGATGGGGGCTGGGAAGGAGCTCGTTCCTTCTCAGAGGACAGAAGCCACAGCAGGACAGGACCCTGAGTCCTTGGACACAGCTCCATTGCCCAGAGTTAACTGAACGAACTGGCCCAAATGACTCGTCTCTTGGCTTCATTGGTTCTTCCTTTTGTTTTTCCCTGTAATGGAAATACTGTTTCACAGGGTTATTATGGGAATGACCCAGCCTGTGCCTGGGAGCTGCTCGCATGTAGCAAGAGTGTAATAAAATTGTCCCTGCCTTCTGCAGAACTAGGCTCCCGCTCCCCCTGTCCCGGCACATGGCGGTCCCCTTCCCCGGATTAGCCTGAGATGATGGGTGGGTGGGGCCATGGATGGGGCCAATAACCCCATACATATACAGTCAGTTTATGACAAAGGAGCCAAGACCATATCAAGGGACAACGGGGACCAATAACCCTCAGCCGGAAGAAGGCCTCTGGGCCAACATGCTTCCTCGGTGGTCCCTCTAGCACGGAGGCTGGGTTCCCATGCCGGCACATCAGCCTTGCTCCCAAGGCCGGGCCTCCCCTTTCCAGCTGTTTGCTAGACCCCATCACCGGCATCCACTCCACAGTACCTTCCGTGCAAACTCCTCTAAGCAGGCTCCACCCCCTGACTTCCCTGTGCCTGCTCGTGGACCCCTGTGTCTCAGTCTACTCTGCTTCGAACCCTTCGGGACATTTTATTTATGGACATTTTCAAACTTCCATAGAAGGAGAAAGAAGACTATAATATGCCTCATGGGCTTGTCACCCAACCTCAATATTTATGAACATTTGACCATCTTGTTTTACCTAGCATCCTCCACACTTTTTTTTTTCCTGGAGTATTTTATTTTTTTGAAGACTTTACTTATTTATTTGAGAGAGAGAGCGTGAGCTCGAGAGGAGGAGGGGAGGAGAAGAGGGAGAGAGAAAAGCAGACCCCCCCCCATGCCCCACTGAGCAGGGGCTCGATCCCGGGACTCGAGGATCATTACCTGAACCAAAGGCAAACTCCCAACCAACTGAGCCACCCAGGTGCCCCTTTTCTGGAGTATTTTATTTTATTTTTTAAAGATTTTATTTATTTATTTGACAGAGATCACAAGTAGGCAGAGAGGCAGGCAGAGAGAGAGAGGGGGCATGCAGGCTTCCTGCTGAGCAGAGAGCCTGATGCGGGGCTCGATCCCAGGACCCTGAGATCATGACCTGAGCCAAAGACAGAGGCTTAACCCACTGAGCTACCCAAGCGCCCCGTTCTGGAGTATTTTAAAGCAAATCCAGACATCATATTATTTGTCCCATAATTACTTCAGCATAGCTCTCTAAAAGCCTTTTAAAACCACAATCTTGGGGCACCTGGGTGGCTCAGTGGGTTACAGCCTCTGCCTTCGGCTTGGGTCATAGTCCCGGGGTCCTGGGATCGAGCCCCACATCGGGCTCTCTGCTCAGCAGGGAGGCTGCTTCCCTTCCTCTCTCTCTGCCTGTCTCTCTGCCTACTTGTGATCTGTCTGTCAAATAAATAAAATCTTTCAAAAAAATAAAAAATAAATAAAACCACAATCTTCATAACTACCATGTCACTATCACACCTAGCATAGTAAGATCCTTCAGTAGTATTTGACACCCCACCCATATTCAAACTTTTCTGATTGCTTCAAAAATACCTTCTCTCTCCTATGTTTTCTTCCAGAATTGTTACTGTTTCCCATCTTACGTTCAAGTCTGTAATCCACTTTGAGTTAATTTTTGCGTGTGGTGTAAGATAATAGTCCAGTCTTCCCAACACCATTTATTGAAGAAACCATCCTTTCCTCGTTGAATATTCTTGCCTACTTTGTCATAAGCTCACTGACCACGTGTATATGGGTTTATTTCTGGGCTCTCTATTCTGTTCCGCTGATCCGTGTGTCTGCTTTGATGCCAGTACCATACCATTTTTTTAAAGATTTTATTTGACAGAGAGAGACACAGCAAGAGAGGGAATACAAGTGGGGGGAGTGGGAGAGGGAGAAGCAGGCTCCTTGCTGAGCAGGGAGCCTGATGGATGGCTCGGATCCCAGGACCCTGGGATCATGACCTGAGCTGAAGGCAGACGCTTAACGACTGAGCCACCCAGGTGCCCCGGTACCATACCATTTTTGATAACTGTAGATTTGTAGTATAGTTTTGCCCTTTCAAGGTCAGTTTGTGGGGCGCCTGGGTGGCTCAGTCAGTTAAGTGTCTGCCTTCATCATGATCCCAGGGTCCTGAGATCGAGCCCCACATCAGGCTCCTTGCTCAGCCAGCCTGAACTCGGCTTCTCCCTCTGTCCTCTGCTTGCTTGTGGGCACATGTGCTCTCTCTCTCTCTCTCTCTCCCAAAAATAAATAAATACAGATTAAAAAAAAAAAGATTTCAAGGTCAGTTTGTTTGCATCCACACCTTGCATTTGGTTATCCAGTAAGTCTCCTTTATTCTACGAAAAACCCTTCTCTCTCCCTTTTGCGGTCACTACTTTGTGGCACACACCAGGTCGCTGCTCCTGCGCCGTGTCCTGCTCTGGGGGTGGGCTGACTTAGTCCTCCTGGTGTGGTTTGGCTTTCCAGTGCTTTCCCGTCACAGGTCACGCCTCCACATTCTTAATTTACCCGTTTACTTGCATGTTTCCCCCTGGACTGGGAGATCCTGGGGTGTTGCGGGGGGAGACTGACTTTTAATCCTCTTCCCACCCCCAGGGCCTAACACCATGTCTGTCCCATCATAAGCATTTAATCAATATTTCCAGAACAGATGCAAGTCCCCCAGAAATGACCCTGGGATCACAAAGCCTAGGGCAATGACAGGGTTTTAGAAGCGCTCTCTGGCCAGGCGCTGGGAGCTCCCAGGCACACAGAACCAGGGACCCACGGAGCAAGAGGAGCCTCCTTTGCAGGGCGCAGGAGTGAAAATTCCCTCCTGTGCCTCACATCTCCTCCCTGCCTGTCCTTCACCCTATCGCCCCTCGAGGCTTCCTTTGGTGGATTGGAAACAGATGCTCCCCAGGCAGGCGAAGGAAGCCCTGCTCTGGCCACAGGGCCTGTGGGAGGCGGGGCAGCCCAGGACTCAGTCCCCGTGCCTGAGCACCATGTTTCTCAGCAGCCCCCAGCAGCCCCCAGCACCCAGGTGCTCTGTGCATTGGGCTCTCAGGAAAACAGGTTCCCCTTTCTCTGCACTGCACGAATTTTCTGACGGTCCTGAAACCCAAGAAGTTCCTCTCCCGGATGCAAGTCAGCCAGATTACCAACTCCAGGATTCCATGAAAGTGCCCTCTGGGGTTGTACCATGAAGCAGAATTTGGGGTTGGGGGGTGTCAGCTACTCTGCCCTGTGCTCTTCCTGTCACTACCTTCAAGTAATTGTCTTCTCTTCATGCTCACAGGTGGGGACGCAGGTTTACACATCCCCTGCAGCCGGGCTTCCCCAAACAGAAGGCGTGAATGGTAAGGGGGTGTTGGGACGACCTTTCCACATGAAATGAGGAAAGCGATTCCTGGTCCCTCTTCCTAACATAAGGTCAAGACATCCTTATGAGGTCTAACCTCAAGCCCCTCCACCTGGTGCAGCCTTAGCCGGCAAGAAGGCAACTCAATTACATCCAGCTTAGATTTCCCCAACACACACAATACCAGCAAAGCCTAATTCTTTCATTGCCCCTATTTTCATGTTTTCTAATCAACTTTAAGGTATAATTACATAATACAATAAAACATGCCAATTTTTAGTGTACAGTTCGATGAGTTTTGTTAATTTCACCACCATTCTAAGTTAGAGGCAGAACATCCCCATCACCCCAAAAGTTTTCTTGTGCCTCTTTGTGCTCAAGCCCCCATGATCCCCAGCCCCAGGTAACCACTGATTTGTTTTTCTCACTATAGATGAGTTCATCTGTTTGAAAAGCTCATCTAAATGGAATCATTCAGTACACACCCTTCTGGACTGGCCTCTGTTACTCAGCATAATTATTTTGAGTTTCACCCACATTGTTGCAGATGATAGCAATTCATTCTTTTTTGTTGCTGAATATAGTATGCCATTATATGGAGAGCCTATTTAAATTTAAATTTAAATTCAATTTAAAATAATGTAGGCAGCTCTTTCTGCCCATGGGTCCTGTCTCCGTGCGTTAATAAAAACACCTTTTTGGGGGCCCCTGGGTGGCTCAGTGGGTTAAGCCTCTGCCTTCGGCCTAGGTCATGATCTCAGGGTCTTGGGATCAAGTCCCCCATCGGGCTCTCTGCTCAGCAGGGAGCCTGCTTCTCTCTCTCTCTGCCTGCCTCTCTGCCTACTTGTGATCTGTCAAATAAATAAATAAAATCTTTAAAAAAAAACACCACACACCTTTTTGCATTGAAAAAATAAATAAATAAATAAATAAAAGAATTTAAAGGTTATTTATGTCTTCTGTTCTTACCCTTCCCCCAGTCTCCTGTTCTAAGAAATTCTGCTGCCTTCTAAGAGAATAATGAGTTTGTTTCTGGGATGAACATGTTAAAGTTAAAAAAGGAAAACTGCAAAAAAAAAAAAAAAAGAATAAAAAAGGAGACTCTCTACTACTACCTCTTACAGACAGCATGAAGTCCAAAAGGTTATGCCTGGACTGGGGAGAGGCTGAACCAAATAACTTCTTACACTGATTTTCAGCTCTCTGATTCCCTTTCTGTGACATTCATCAAAAAAATGTGAGCGGCAGGACACAGTCAGTGGAGCATGTGACTTTTGATCTTGGGGTCATGAGTTCGAGCCCCATGTTGGGAGTTGAGATTACTTTTAAAAAAATATATGAGCACCGACTATGTCCTTATCCCTGGGCTGAGGACACTTGATAAGGTTCCTGAGTTCAAGGTACTTGTCAGGGAGGCAGGCAGATAAACACGTGTTTCTACGCTGGACTAGAGCCGCAGAGACCTCTGGGGATCTGCCTTCAGTCAGGGTCTATGCCTATAGCTGGGAAATAAAACTACTTAAGTCTTTAGCTGTGATATCCTGAAAGGCCACAGGAGAGAGGCATCACTTGGTGAATTATACGTTATTTCTCTACATTTCTATCTTGTTCTGTACATGAGGGTCTCGTACAGAGCCTCTAAGCATGTCTCTCTCCCCTCCCCACCCATCCCTCGCTCCCTTGTTGTCTATCCACATTAACTGGTCGTTAGTCCAAAACTTAAATTTTTGTTATTTTTTTGTGCTTATTTGATATGCTTTTGTGTTCACAATCCCTACTTTAAGAAGCAGATAAATAGGACACAAATTTATTTCCTTAAAAAGCTTACTAAAATGAGTTCGTTTTGTCAGCGGCTCTCAGTAGGAGAAAAGATGACCTGGTCCCTGGCCTTCATGACAGCAAACAACTCATTTAACTTAAATTTCCCTGGTGATGTGACAGCTTGACTGGTAGTTTCAGCAGAATCTGGGTCCAATCTGCTTGCCGAAATGGCAAACTTCTGTTCACCCAGAGAAATCTTCCATCTAGGAACCTGGGACAGACTGGCACCCCTCGGAGCAATCCTGCAGAGATTACAACCCCGTAGGATTCTACATGATCTCCAGGTCTTACACATAACATCAAAAAAAGGGAGAGTCTGAATGGCAGAAGCCAACTAGGGGCAAAGAGTTACGGAAAAGAAAAACAAAAGCAAGAAACCCCGACCACTCCTAGAGCTGGTACAGGGAAAGCAAGAGGAGGGGGGTACCATCAGGTCCCAGAATCTGGGGCCATTTTTCAGGAACTAGAGTCATTGAGGAAACACAGGTGCTGCCAGAGAGGCCTCCGTGAGCCAAAAGGAGACATGCCCCTCTAGCCCTCCAGTGGACCTTTGGCTGAACTGGCCCAGATGCCAGTTAGCAAAGGAGCCTGGGAAATGTAGTTCCAGCTGTCAGAGCAGAGCAAAGGAGCCTGGGAAATGTAGTTCCAGCTGTCAGAGCAGAGCAAAGGGCAGGCAACCAACCAACATGTGTGTGTGTGTGTGTGCGCGCGCGCGTGTACCCAAGCAGTCGCCGTCATTGTAGTTGTGTGTGTGCGTGTCTGTATAGCTATTGCCAGAAAGCTAGAGGTACTGATACTTTAGTTTATGCTGTGGCCATTCTAAGTAAGCCCCATGAGAGCAATTCACCAGGCCCCGCAGCAGGCTTCTCAGACATTCCAGGCAGCTCTTCCTCCCAGCACTATCCAAGCTCACAGAGCAGCTCAACAGCACACAGGGGTATGGAGGTGGACCGCCCGCTGTGACCAGAATAGAGGAAGGAGGCCGGGAGTTCACCCAGAATAGAAAGGTCTGGAATATACCTCCGCCGACCAGCCCTCCTCCTCACAGACGCGCGGAGATAAGCATCGGCTCACACACTCACGCATCTGTATACCCAGACACACACATTTACACTGCAGCTAGCACACATAATATCTGCTTTAAATCTTTTTTTATTGTGGTCTGGAGTTCTCAGGAGCGCTGTGGGATGTAGGCAGAGTGGTCCACGTAAAAGCAGTTTATGGAGTTTATGCACATTACTCAAACAAGCAGAAAAATGGAACCTGGATTCCAACTTTATTCTGTAGTTAGTTTGTTGTGAATGAAGCCTGCTCGTGATGGTTAGCGGTGGAATTATTAAAAGACTTACTAGGTTTAAAGACTCTGGGATGGGGGCGCCTGGGTGGCTCAGTAGGTTAAAGCCTCCTCTGCCTTCGGCTCAGGTCATGATCCCAGAGTCCTGGGATCGAGCCCCGCATCAGGCTCTCTGCTCGGCAGGGAGCCTGCTTCCTCCTCTCTCTCTGCCTGCTTGTGATCTCTCTCTCTTTGTGTCAAATAAATAAATAAAATCTTAAAATAAATAAATAAATAAGAAATAAAGACTCTGGGATCAATAAAGAGGAACCTTTATTTGGGGAAAATATCATAAGGACAACACCCACTTATCACGTGCTTACCAGGCACCAACTATTTTATGTGCATTCTTCTATTTACCCCTTGGGGCATTTCTTTCTTTTTTTTTTTTTAAGATTTTATTTATTTATTTGAGAGAGAGGCAGTGAGAGAGAGCATGAGCGAGGAGAAGGTCAGAGGGAGAAGCAGACTCCCCGTGGAGCTGGGAGCCCGATATGGGACTCGATCCCGGGACTCCCGGATCATGACCTGCGCCGAAGGCAGTTGTCCAACCAACCGAGCCACCCAGGCGTCCCCCTTGGAGCATTTCTGAGAGGCAGGCATTACTCTTCCAGTTTTCCAAAGGAAACAAGGTTAAGTAACCACGGGAAGAGCTCACGGCTGCCAAGGGCAGAGCCAGGATTTGGGGCTTGGGTCCGTATGGTTCTGAGTCCCACCTACCCCTGTGTAAGGCACCTCCTCAAAGAAGGGAATCAAGGCCCTGCTGAAGGGTTCCCCGGGAACCTGAGGCCTTTCATTTTGAAGCCACAGGTATTTCTTGAAGCAGCAGCCAAGAAGAGTTAAGTCAGGTAGGAAGGATGTAAGGAAAAACGGCCAAATGGAGGAGAAGAACATAGCGGTCAGGCATCTATTTGTATCTCCTTTTTGTCAAGCCTTCAGAAATTTTGGAACCCGCTGATGATTCTGAAAGTCTTGAGCTCTATGAATAAATTCAGAGTGCTTGAATTCCACACAAACCACGAAAATATCAGCTACTAACGCAAAATTAGATATTGTGAGTCACATAACTAGCCAACGTCTTTGCATTTCTTTAAATTTTGCATTAAACTATGTGTTAAGACACCATTCAGAAATACTAGCTAAGGTTTAATCCTTAACTTTAATAGATTTTAGGAGCCAGAGTTGAGCAAAAAGACACAAATATGCTCCCCTGACCCAGTCTACTTACCCGGGAGCCCTGGCCTTTCAGATCACGGCATAACTACAACTCCGCCTCTGGCTGGTGACAGTTCTTCCTAGTGGACGTGGGAGGAGGAGGTCTGAAGACCTCAAGGTTTGCACGTTCAGACCCAACGGAGGTCGGCGTCACACTCCACTCCAAGCACTGATTTGCTTGCCTTTGATGCTCGGATACATATGGTGGCGCTCAGGAGGAAACCGAACCCACAGCAGCCCCAGAAAGGAGGGAGACCCAGAGAACAGCCTCATGCTATGAGCCAGAGGGAATGAGGGACGGGGTTTCCAGAGTTTAGGGTGATGCTGGAATGTTAGAATTTAGTTCCCCTGTAGACTGCCAGACTTTCCCTCACGGGAGCTCTGGAGCCGATAGAGAAGGGACTGGGGACAGGCTGTCTATCATTCCAGAAGCTCAGGAACCTCCAGAGAGAACAGGGCTGAGGCTAACAGAAAAGTGGGAGAACTTAACTCTCTAAACCCTACCTTGCCAAATGTCCTCTCGTACCCAGTGAGCTACTGGTTCAAAATCGGGGTGAGGCACCTGAGGCCCCAAGTAGCTGAAGGACCCCAGAATCTCCCATTCCCCAGCTTGACATCACCAGGAGTAACACTCTTCTTCGAGCCATTCGCTGTGTAGAAAAATGAAGGGGAAGGGGGAAGGGGGATGCTAGTACATTGGGCACTAAATCAAGATTAATGAAGTTCCCGCCAGGATTAATTACTGCTCTCCCTGGGAGCTTGCGAGCATAATGTGGGCATGGCCATTTATAACGGCAGAGTCTGGATCTGAACAGCATGGGTGGGATGGGATGGGCACCTTAACCCTTTCGAACCTGACGTTTGAAGGCAGCTGTGAAGGAAGCAGGGTGAAAGGAAGGCACCCTGCTCTGCATTGAAATTCATCCTTTGTTCGTCCCAGTTCTTTCATCTGTTCTGATCCCTATAGGCTCTGAAGAAGTCACACCCAGCCACGGATAAAACAGAAAAGCAATGTATTCAAGGCCTGTGGGTGGGGAGGCGTTGAAATGTGACCTCCCTTCACGGATTCTTCCTCCCCTTTCTGGACCCTAAGTGGGCACCATACCAAGCCCTCCCCATGAAGGACAGGCCAGCTGAGCCTGTGTCTGCTCACGTGGTCAGTGCTGATCTAGGGGAGTCCAGCCAAAGAACCAATGGGTTGTGCTAAGCGACCCATCATCTCCTTGGGACATCAGCTGGTCTCACGAAGCAGTCAGAGCAGCCAAAGCCACACTAGTCCTCAACCAGTGTGCATGTGGACAAGGCACACGAGCAGCCGCCCCTCACCCCTCCCCCCCCCCAAAAAAAAGTCCGTGACCATCCTCTCTGACTCCTGAAAAAAAAAAGCTAAAAGAAGTTTGGGGAAGAGTGAAGACCAGAGCCAGAGCTGTGTGACCTATGACCTCAGAGTTGGAGATAAGTGTCACTGTTCCTACCTTCGTGGGACAAGCTCACAGCTCCAGGATACCACCCTAGTCATGGCCGTGGGACTGTGGGGGGCCAAGCATGCACAGACCAAAACAGAGGGATCCACTCTAGCAAAGGGAAATTAGGGAGTGAAGATCAACCCTCCCACTGAGGACAACTAAGAAAAGTTTGAGGAAATACAAAATCATCTTTTTTTTTCTTAAGTTTTATTTAAGTAATCTGTACATCCAAAGTGGGGCTTGAACTCATGACCCTGAGGTCAAGAGTCGCACACTCCTCTGACTGAGCCAGCTAGGAACCCCACTATGAAATCATCCTAAAAGCATCAAACACCCAACCAGGTAATGAGGAGGCCCTGAGCCAAAATCTAGAAGACAGCAAAAGCCTGCAGACGCAAGTCTGGAAGAAAAACTACTTTTGTCCATGAGGAGGATACTCTGAGAAACTGAGTACGGCACCATGACCCCTTTGGCAGCTGCCCTGGGTCGGGGAAATTTGAGTCAATGCCCACCAAAGCAGGATTATGATAAACTACCTACTGTCTTAAACTATGGTCTCCTCCTTTAAGTGCATTTCAAGAATGAGACTTCTGGTCTGATTTTCTGCTCTCTGATTTAAAGAAACTTAAGGCCTGAACTTAAATTAAGGTACCCTGCTCTAGAAGTGTCCCTAGGCAGCCTGTGGAAGCAAACAAAAATCCCCTCCAGGGGAAGACAGCATATAATTGGCCCAATGTAGTGCTCATGAGCACATCATTGAAGAAAATCAGATGCGCCAGGAAACAAGACTCCTCCAAAGAGAATGGGCAGGCACAACAGATAACAGAAAGAGACCCGTGGGCACTCTGGGAATGAGAATTAGCAGATGCTGATTATGAGACCACTGTTTGCTATGATCAAGCCAATAAAAAGCCAACCATGGAAATTTCAGCAGGGGACCGAAAACTGTAGAAAGGACCACAGAATACGTTTGAAAGAATGAATTGTAAGCTTCTAAGTGATAAGTACAATAAATGAAAATAAGAATTCAGTGGGCAGATTTAACCACAGGGTTTATACAGCCGAAGAGGAAATTGATGAAGTAGAGGAATGATCAGAAGAAATAATCAGTGCACAGTGGCGAAACTTGGCAAATGCAGAAGACAGGTGAAGAGACCTAGAGGAAAGAGTGAGAAGAGGGGCACCTGGGTGGCTCAGTCGTTAGGCGTCTGCCTTCAGCTTGGGTTGTGGTCCCAGGGTCCTGGGATCGAGCCCCACATGGGGCTCTCTGCTCAGTGGGAAGCCTGCTTCTGCCTCTCCCACTCCCCCTGCTTGCCTGTCCCCTCTCTCTCTCTCTCTCTGTGGGTCAAATAAATAAAATTAAAAAAAAAAAAAAAGAGGGGCGCCTGGGTGGCTCAGTGGGTTGGGCCTCCGTCTTCGCTCAGGTCATGATCTCAGGGTCCTGGGATCGAGCCCCGCATCCGGCTCTCTGCTCGGTGGGGAGCCTGCTTCCCCCCACCTCTGCCTGCCTCTCTGCCTAATTGTGATCTCTCTCTCTCTCTGTCAAATAAACAAAATCTTAAAAATAAACAAATAAATACAAGAGTGAGAGGAAAATATCTATTTCATTGGAATTACAGTAAGAAAAAAAGAGCTGAAGGGGCAGAGGTTATATTTAAAGAAATGAAGACTGGGAAAGATATCCAGGGCTGATATTCAGAGTTGATAGGAGATTCAAGGACCCCAGCAAATCCCAAGTGGAAAAGAGGAACTGAAATTCACAGCGGACATCTCCAAGAGAAACTGCAGAAAATCAAAGGAAAAAAATCTTAAAAATATATAGAGAGCCAAAGCAAGCAAACCAAGAGTCAGGAGAGCAGTTCGGATGGCAGTTGTCTCATGATATCCAGAAGTTTGCTAGGATGGAAGCTGAATGAAGACACTTTTTACTCCTTGCCTGGACATCTGGGCCCATGGATGTGGGGGGAGGGAGAAAAGAAAATCTCGGGGATAGGAAATAAGAGAAAATGAGAAATAGGAGTCTGCCAAGTGTAGATGGAGGGGTGGGCCTGGATTTATGGAACATTTTAACAAACCAACCAGAAGAGACAGGCGTCTAAGCGATAGGTACAATTAAGCCTCGCTTAGTGATACGAATGAGAAGTCTTTTAGAATAAACAGCAGGATAAATCTTCCAAAACCGTGTAGCAGGTCAACTTCAGCACTGGGACATAGAATTCAAAAAAATAAGTGAAAAGGGCCCAAACAATATTGTAAAACCATGGGCCTGAAACCTCAGTGACTTTCCAGGAAAGAATCAGCAGTCTGTACCCGATCAGGCCCCAGAAAGATACAGATGTTTTGGCTAGATACTCCAAAAACAGTTGGAAGTGAGTTCTGACTCCACGAACGCTTCTCCTCCCAGAATGAATCAAATGATACAGACATTTCTATCTCAAGAAGACCAACAACACTCAGCCCATCCTTGGGGGCAGTCCGGACAGCGAGGGCTGACAGCACGCGTCACCCAGGGGAGGAAGCCTCCGTTACCTTGGGGTGACCTTCCAGCCGCCTTCCCCGCTCTCGGGCAAGTGGAGAGCCCCAGCTGCCCGCACGCCCCTCACAGATTTACTACTCTGTCCCTACCGCCGTCTACAGCCGCCTCTAGTCGCTCAGACTTTAATGCATTTTCTACATCTGTACAAGATTTATTCGAGGTAGGGAGATTTATTTAGCACATTCATGCTCAACAGAAAGGACAATTCCTCACAGAGTTCTGATCTCATTTGCCATTAGAAACCTGGATGAGATTGCTTGGGTGATGGGCGGCGCGAGTTGGCCGACCCCGGGTAGGAGTGAATGTGTGTGTGTGCGTTGACGTGGACGTGAAATTTGTGTGTCCCGTGGAAGTCCTGTGTGGGCAGGCTGGTGCGTGAACGTCCTCGCATGCGGTGGGAGTGCGGGTGTATTTAACTACACCTAAGCCCAGAGGTCGGCACGGCACAGTTGAGCATCTGGACATCTGTGCGGAAGAGCATGGATGTCTGCGGAATACGGTGCTAGCCATATACATGTACGAACAGAGGGAAGATGACGTTTCTTTTTTTTTAAGATTTTATTTATTTATTTGACAGAGAGAGACACACACACACATACACAGCGAGAGAGGGAACACAAGCAGGGGGAGCGGGAGAGGGAGAAGCAGGCTTCTTCCTGCTGAGCGGGGAGCCCGAGGCGGGACTCGATCCCAGGACCCTGGGATCATGACCCGAGCCAAAGGCAGACGCTTAAGAGCGGAGCCACCTAGGCACCCAGGAAGAGGAGGTTTATTCAATGACGATGTGTGCATACCATGGTCACACATGTTCAGCCCCACACCTGTATGTGTATAACCCATGGGAGCCAGTCCATTACCAACCAGAAAGTTCTTCCGAAACAGTGAGCCACATTACCTCTCTTCAGCGTAAAACTCTCCAAGAGTTCCCAGTGCATTTAGGATGAAATCCCAAGTCCTTATTCAGACCTTGAAGGCCCTGTGTGGACCAGCCTGTCCAGCACATGGACCTCAGCATCCAACTGGCAGCCTTTCCCGCACTGCTCTGGTCACAGCAGCTCCCTAGTGTTTCCTCCACCCACCACGCTGGCTTCTTCCATCATACTCAAGGACCCCGTAGGCTGTAGGCTCTGCCCTTCACCACTTCTTCCACCCTTCCTCCCCCAGATGCGTTAGTCTGCTCGGACTCCTATAAAAATACCATAGACTTGGGACGCCTGGGTGGCTCAGTTGGTTGGACGACTGCCTTCGGCTCAGGTCATGATCCCGGAGTCCCGGGATCGAGTCCCACACCGGGCTCCCAGCTCCACGGGGAGTCTGCTTCTCCCTCTGACCTTCTCCTCGCTTGTGCTCTCTCTCACTGCCTCTCTCTCAAATAAATAAATAAAATCTTTAAAAAAAAAAACAAAAAACCATAGACTAGGTGGCTTATAATCAGAAATATATTTCTGGAGGCTGGGAAGTCCAAGATCAAGGTGAGGGCCCGCTCCCTGGTTCACAGATGGCCATCTGTTCACTGTGTCTTCACACCGTGGAAGGAACAAGGGAGTTCTCAGGGGTCCCCTTTATAAGGGCACTGATCCCGTTCATGAGGGCTCTGTTCTCATGACGTGAGAACAGAGCCCCCCAGCCAACACCAAAGGCCCCCGCCCAACACCTTCACAGTAGGGATTAAGTTTCAACATATGAAAAAAAAAAAAGTTTCCACATATGAATTTGGGAGGGAACACAAGGACTCGGTCTCAGTTCAAATGTCTCCTCTTCAGAGAGGTCACTCCTCATTCTATCACCATAGTATTTTCTTCAGAGCACTTACTGCCCTCTGAAATGATCTTCTTCCTGTATTTACTGTGTTTACTATCTCCCTGCCTTCCACGACAAAGCAAAAGGCAGACGGGGGACCCTGGACTTCTTGTTTACATCTGTACCCCGAGAACAGCTTAGCACCCAGGAATGGCTCAGTAAGTACCTGTTGAATGAAGGACTCTACATGCTCAACCATGAGATACACATAAGGAAAAAGGAGATGCAGTGAGTGTCCATGGACTCCGGGCACAGGAATTAGAATGAGTCTCTATTACCCTATATTTAATATACAGTCATCCATTCAACAAATATTTACTGAGCTCCTACCAAACACTCTAGCAGACCCTGGGGACATGCTCATAAGCCCCGCTCTCATTGAGCTTACAGACTAGTGGGGGAGGCACACAATAAATTTTCAAAAACATAAAATTATGCCCCAACTAGGAACACAAAGCCCAGAGAGGCAAGAGTATTTGACCAGGACACACGGTTGTGTTGAGGACTGAACAAAGGCACTCCCGAGGGCTGCAGGCATGGCTGGGCTGAGGTCATACCAGTAAAGGCTGCACTTTGCACTCTCATCCCAAGTGTGTATATTCCTCGGCAGCTGTCATCACTAGAGGTCCTGGACACAGAGCAGGGAGAACTTCCAGGTCTTCCAGGATGAAACCTACTCGTTCTCTGACACCCAGATGGGTTTCTCTCGTGGCCTCCTGGCTGGTCTGGCTCCAGCTTCCTCCACTTCCTTTACCCATCCCACCCAGCCAGGTTGATAACCTGAAACAACACCTAAAGGACCAAATTCAGGCTCTTCAATTGAGGTTCTGACCACCTGTCACCTGGCCTTCACCTGCATGGCCATCATCGCCCCTAGTCTGCCTAGTTTATACACAGAGAGACTAAATAACTTGTCCCTGGTCATCTGACGAGGAAGTGGCAGAACCAGGTTCCATCCCAGCCCGACTCACTACAAAGGACAGTCTCTCCAAGGCCACTGTTTTTCCCATCCAAGCAGCCAGGCAGGTGACTCGCTGTCACTCCCACCCGGGTAGCCAGGTCACAGCCCCTTGCCACGGAATGCCCATCTTCTCCCCTCCCCCCACCAACTCTAGTCCCATTTCCTGCATTCAACATGCATTAGGAAAGCAGGAGCCCTTCAGGGGACTGGGGACAGGAAGCTGGGTGAGAACCTTGCTAGCCACAGGAGCCCAGGGGCAGGATACCCCACCCAAAGGCAGCTTCTAACTCAGCCCCGGCTGATCACACCCTCTGAACTCCACTTACAGACCTCACCATCCCTGTGGGTGCTTGTCTCCTCTGCCGGATCACTGGATTCTCAGGGGCGAGAACCCTGCCTTATATTTCTTTGCTTGCCTTACAACTGTCAGCATACAGACTCTCACTGAATTCATTTTGACCGATTACATTTCTCTTTGCCTTATCTTGCTGAGATTTACAGTTGCACAAGTGGCAAGAGTCTGGAATTTCCCAACAGACAGCCAGGCTCAGCCTTTTGGCTATGATAGCATTCATCAAAGCCAGAGCTTTCCACCAGGTGAGCATTTGGCCTTACTAATATAGGGCTATGCTGAAACCAAACCCATAATATTGCTAACAGCTCTCCCTCACTCCCTGAACCTGAACGCCAGCTACGACATGTATAAGAAGTAAGCTCGGTGGGGTGCCTGTGTGGCCTAGTCGGTTGGGCATCTGCCTTTGGATCAGGTCATGATTCCAGGGTCCTGGGATCAGCCCCGCATTGGGCTCCCTGCTCCGCGGGGGGCCTGATTATCCCTCTCCCTCTTCCTGCCATTCTGTCTACTTGTGCTCTTTCTATCTCAGTCAACCGGGTGAATGAAATCTTAAAAAAAAAAAAAAAAAAAGTAAGTTCAGTTCTAAATTTCACAACATGATGCTAAGTGAGAAAAGCAAGGAAAAGAGTACAGACTATAAAATTCTGTTTGGGTCAAAGTATTAAACACTTGTGGCAGACTGTTACCTCCCATCCAACGTGGTCTTCTTACAATGTGACTTTGACATTGATGGTCCATGTCTGTCCATCTGCGTCCCCTCATTTTGAAATTGGGTGGATTCTGTGACTGCTTTGGCCAATAAATTATGGCAGAAGTGATGCCATGTGACTCCGGCTTGGTAATAAAAATGTAATGTATTTCTGCTTTGTTTTCTTAAGATGCTTACTCCTGGAACCCAGCCCCCATGCTGTGAGGAAGCCCAAGCAACCCATAGAGGAGCTCCCGTGGAGAACAACAAAAGTCCCCAGTCTACACAGCCCTCTACTGCACTCCCAACCACAGCTAGCACCAACTTGCTGGTCATGTGAATGGACCATCTTTTCTTTCTTTTTTTCTTTTTTAAGACTTTATTTATTTATTTGACAGACAGAGATCACAGGTAGGCAGAGAGGCAGGCAGAGAGAGAGGGGGAAGCAGGCTCCTCACTGAGCAGAGAGCCCGATGCAGGGCTCGATCCCAGGACCCTGAGATCATGACCTGAGCCAAAGGCAGAGGCTCAACCCACTGAGCCACCCAGGCGCCCCTTGAGTGGACCACCTTGAAGTGACTCTCCAGGCCTCCATCAAGCCAACACCATGTGGAACAGAGAGGAACCGTTCTTCCTGAGCCCCGTTCAAATTTCAGATGTCTCAGCAAAGTAGATGCTCAGTGTTTTAAGACACTAGTTTGGGGTGGCTGGTTCTCAGGCATTTTATCAAGTCCCATAAGGTAGGCTGTTGCAACACACCACCCGGTTTATGAAGTCTGCACGGCAAAATCCTTACAGCAGCTTTCAAAGAAGTGGACAGGGAGTGAGATTGGAGGGGACAATCCAGAGGGGACCCTGGCTTCATTCTGTGATGTGTCCCATCCATACACATATTTTCATAAAGGGTGGCGTGCGCCTACATTATTTGTATTATCCTTAAATATATAGAAAAAAAGACTGACACACATTCGAAGTTGTTAGTTCTGTGAAAATGGACATTTCTCATGTTCTTCTGTGATTTTAGTTTTCCAAAAGCATTTTTTTAAAAATATGGCAACCTTTCAGATTGATTCTACAACCTGTGCGAATCCAGATACAGTCTGTGATTTGGAGAGTGAGACTGTGTCTCTCAAGGCACTTCTCTCTCCTTCCTTTTTCTTTTCATTTCGAGGCTCTCCCAATTCCCTGCCTCCCCCACGGTTCCACAGCTCCCTTGTTAAAGTCTCTCCCTCTGGAATCCTAAATGGGTTTCCATCTCCAGACCTTCCTCCCTGTCCCTGTCTCCCCCACCCCCACCATTCCACCCCCCCCAAGTCTCCCAGGCAAGGACTGGCCTTATTCCAGCATGAACCGGTCTCCCTGCGCCCTTCTCCCCACACTCCCCACCACGGTCCTACTCCTCGCCTCTCCCCGGTGGCTCCTCTATTTTCCACTTGCCTTGCCTCTTCCACGTACAGATGAGCTCAAGTTTATTCCATTGATAAATTTAAACACACGTACAACCTCCAGCCATGCACACGTATCTCTTCTTTCCGACACAAACACACTGCTATCACTGTTGGAGCACACGTACTCCCCTTCCTGCCCATCCCGGACCTACTGGCCCCATAATCTGACAGGGTCTGGCTCTGGCAATAGCCTCTGGAGGGCCGATTCTCAGGGACACCTCCAGCCGCTGCCTTGCTTGACCTCACTGGCATCTACATAGTCCCAGCCCCTTTACCTCCCCCTGCCCACCCGCTCTGGGGCAACAACCCACCTTCTGTTCTGCAGCAACTGCTCCCCTCCCCCACCATACCTGTCCTGCTGGGACAGACACCCCCTCCCCCTTCCCTGTCCTCCTTCCCTGCTCCCCCCATGCCACACCTCCCCTGACATCTCATCCTCAGCAACCCCACCCCCATGCCCTGTCCCTCCAGAGCACTAGACTCACACTTGCAGCTGTTTATCTGTAATTCCCACACAGACATCCCAGAGGCACTCTGAACTCACTCCATCCCAAACTGAATTCATTCTCATCCCTCGAATTAAACCCATCCCTCCTCCCCCATTTCCCTTCTCAATGCGCAGCGCCATCGTCATTCACTCATCTCCAGGTTCAGAGGCTCAGGGATCATCCTCAGCCCCCTTCCCCTCTGCCTCCCACGTATAATTGGTTATCAGGTTTGGTGCATGATTCCTCCTAATTAGCTCTCGAACGCAGACTCCAGCTCCCAGAGGCCCAGGCCTCATCGCTTCTCACCTACATTCCACAATTATCTCCTAGCTGCTTCCCCTGCCTTCTGTCTTTGCCCCCCTTCAAACCAGGAATCGTACCTCTGTCAGACTGAAGTTTCTAAAATGCATGTCTGGTCTTACTTATCAAAACCCTGCTTATTATCCGGCAAGGCATAAAACCGAAACTCCTCAGCCTGCCATGCACGATCCTTCACGGTCTGGCCTCATTCCCAACTTCTCTGCACACCCCAGAAAGCCCTCAGTCCTCATCATGCCTTTCCATTCGTATCCATCTCGTTCCCTCCATCTAGGACACTCTATTCAACAAGCGACCTCTACTTCTTCACATTTATGGAATGACACCTCCCCCCTGCTGTCCACCAGGTCTTCCTTAGCACACCCAGTATTCCCATCCTTCTGAATGTCATCTTGCTGAACTGAGGTACCGTCTTGCATGTCAGTTTCCCTGGGATATGGGCTCTCTGAAAGCTGGGGCCATGATCATCTCTGTACCTCAGAAGCCAACACAGTGAATGTGGAGTGTATGGAGTTGGGACTCCATACATTTTGTCTAAATATAGAGCTTCCTTAAATCAAACATGAAAATTCAGAGGATTCTAATTAATATGGGGCATAATGTAATTGTTGCTGAAAGAGGAAACCGGAACACGCGAGCTCCTGCCTCTAGGAAATAGGACCCACCTATGCAATCTTTGTGAATGATTCTTCCTCTCATTATGTAGAACCTGTTGGTGATGAAACATGTCACTGTCAGCAACGATGGAGCAAGAAGGTGGGCAGGGAGGTGCCCGAGGAGAAAGGAAGAGTAACCCCACATCCCACTTCACCGCAGAATTTGCATCGTTCCCGCACATTCTCAGCTTCTTCCTCGCTGCCCACTGCCCCTGCTTCTCTCCACCTAAAAGCATTCCCAGAGAACCAAAGCCCTAGCCCACAGCAATGAACCCTTAGTGTTGTCCAACGGCAAATTCCTGAAGCAAACCCGCCAAGAAGGAATGTAGACAGAGGGTTGGAATGATCCATTGCTCCCGACTGAGCATGTAGATTTCCACAGGCCCCACTGGCTGCCGTGGACCCCGGGAAAATGGATCCCTGAGCTATGGTATCGGGTGACTTGAGCAGATAGAGAAGAGCCGTTGGCAAAAACAGCTGTCCCATCCCCACGCCCGGCGCCCGAAGCCCACCATTATGCCTCCAAGATGACGTCATATCCAAGTCCTTCACTCAAGTGCAGGTGGTTCTGGCTGAGCCAACGCAGCCTGGCCAGTGCCTCAGCGAGGTGTGAGCTCCCTCAGCACCGCCAGGGCCCAGCCTGACTCCCCACCACATCCAGCTCCAGTCACACACACACACACCCCGCCCCCCCACCACAGCCACCGGGCATCAGGAGCCCACCTTCCCTTGCTGCCCTTCACGCTCAGAGCGTTCTCAAGGCCCACTCTACCCACTGTCCTAACCTCAAGGGGGTCCCCTCAATGCTCCCAGGCCCAGGGGGCCCAGAGGGTGGGAGCGAACTAGAGGGAAGGGTCCCCGCCCCAGGAGATGGAAAGTGCAAGCTGGAAAGTGCAGAGGACCTGCAGCCTCCCCACGCTTCTCGTCTTACTTAACAGGGGAAATCCCCAGAGCAGGGCCCTTAACTTCTCCAGGTGAGGCTGGCAGACAGGAGCACTCAGGAAATGTTAAGTGAATCTCTAAGAGGTCCCACTGAAAGCCCATCGGCCTCCAGGGCTGAGAACAGGCTTCGGACCAGAGGAGAATCTTCAGCAAAGAGCAAAGGCTGGGAATGCACCCCCTCCGCTCCCCCCAGGGGGCTCAGATGGGAGCAGAATGAATCACCCTCCAGAGTGGGGGCAGTAGGGTCAGCAGAGCCCTTCTTCGGGCTGTGATGCTCTCCTGGGGAGGGGGTGGGAACTGCAGGGACTCCTTGTTCCCAGCAGTGGGGAATGTGTGGCAACAAGCTATCCCTGTTTCCCCCACAGCCCCCCTGTCCCCCCCAGCTATAGCACTAATAAGCACACCGAAGTAGCAGAAAGTGAAGAATTCCCATATCCTAGCACAGCCTCCCCTGTGATGTGGGAAATGAGGTGCATGAAACAGAGGTGAGCGACGCTGCTTTCCTGAGAGCAGCTGTGAGCCTTGGTGGGGATCAGATCTGGGACAGTGACCTCATCAGCTACCCCATCAACCAGTCAATGGTGCAGCCTTCTGATTATAGGACCTCCTAATGAGGTCAGGGCCACAGCCTGGCAGTAACCTCGGATTTCTCAATCTGGACCCCCCAGCCCACACCTGCTCTCACACCACCTCCAAAGCTCCTGGGCCCCTGTCTTGTCTCTCCAAAGAGAGTGAACTCACGGAGGGGAGGTACTGCTCATGGCTACATCCCTACCCTTCCAGCGCAGAGCACAGAAAGGTGCTCTGGCAGAGGCACAGAAAAGGCGTGTTGGTTGACTGAGCGGCCTGACAGGTGGGTCTGCAGAGAGGACAGAAGGAGGATGGTGAGGTTGTCCTGTGACCTGACTTCTGACTGCCCCCTCCCCTTTCCTGGCTCAAGTAAGCACCCACAGCGTGCCAGGCGCTGCAGAAACACAGTGACACCACAGACTCAGGGAGATGAGGCAGAAACACACCAAGGGACCATGGTGAGCTGCTGGAGGTGGGAAAAGGCTCACAGAAGAGGGGGGATTTCATCTGAATGGGGTTGGGGGAGCACTTGGATTTGAAAACCCCAAAAGGCTCCTAGAAAGCATTCTGGGTGAAGAGGGTGCCAGAGCACAGGGCCAGAGGTGGGAAGCAGAGAGTGGATCTGGGGCTGGGGTGTGGTCTAATCTGACCCAGCGGAGGGCTTTTCTGAGTGGGATGCAAGGAGGAGTGAGGGATGAAGCCAGAGAGCTGATGCGGGGCCAAGCACGGATACTAGACAAGCAGCCAACTGGATCCAAACAGGTCAATGTTGATGGAAATCAGGGAACATGCAATTAACCAGCCAGGTCCTGGTTTCCCAAACTACCCGACCCAGCTCTTGTGTTTTCGGAAGAGCACAAGTGAAAGGTCAGGGCCTGGACCTTTAAGAGAAGTAGGCCTAACAGGCCTGATGTGCACAAATCAACAAGAAGACAGACAACTCAGCAGAGAAATGAGCAGAAGACTTAAACAAGAGTAATTTTAAAACAAGCTGTCCAGGGCCACCTGGGAGGCTCAGTCGGTTAAGCGTCTGCCTTCGACTCAGGTCATGATCCCAGGGTCCTGGGATCGAGTCCCACATCAGGCTCCCTGCTCAGAGGGAGTCTGCTTCTCCCTCTCTCTCTGCCTGCTGCTTCCCCTGCTCATGCTCTCTCTCTCTCTCTATGTCAAATAAATAAAATCTTTTAAAATAAATAAATATAAATAAATAAATAAATTTGTCCAAACGGCCAACAAGTACATGGAGAGAGGCTCAGCTTTTTTTTCAGTCACCGGGGATGTGTACATTGAAATCAAAAGGAGAGAACATAAATACCCACCAAAATGGCTAAACTAAAGAGACAGATAGTACTAAGTGTTGACAATATGGAACAGCAGGGACCCGCCAACACCGCTGATAGGAGTGTAAATTGGCAAGAGCATTTTGGAAAATGCATGGCCTCCAGTGACAAAACAAACCATGGATGGACCCCAAGACCCAGCAGGAGAAATGTGGTTATCAAGAGACATACAGAAATAAGTCACAGCAACACTGTTCACGACAGCCCCAGGCCAGAAAGGATCTAAATGCCATTAACAATGGAATGGACAAATAAATTGAGGTACATTGTCATAATGGGCTATGACACAGCAATGAGAGGAAACAAACTCCAAGGACAAACAATGACATGGTTAATGTCACAAATGTGAAGTGGGAGAGGAGAGTCATGGGTGAGTGCACTCTGAAATGTATTACTCCAGTTCAAAGACTGAGCTATAGTGCTAGAAAGCCATGGCTGGAGAAATGAGGCATTTCTCATTTACCCAGTGCATCTCCTCCCTCTGGGGGGCTGGAGATGTTCTATATCCTGGTCTGGCCGCAGGAGACACAGGTATGTTTCATTTGTGAATTTCACCCAACTATACACTTAGGATTTGTGCACTTTTCTGGGTTTATATTTCAGTCAAAGGTTTTTAAAAAGAGAGCATATGCAGAACCTTGTCCCCAGGTATTTGTCCCGAGTGTCCCCCCTCCTTCTTGCCCAGTGATATAATGGGTCTCAGTTGGGAGGGAACCCTTCCTCTAACCCCCTTCCCCGAACTCAACATGTTTCTTGACATGTTGCAGAGCTGACTCTGTCCCCAAGCTATGAGGATCTGTCAAAACTCTCCATCCCGGCTGACCCACCTCCAACCCACTCGCCCACTGTTGGCATCAACACCCAGGCCTTCCCTCTGGCTCCCTGATACCTTCTGGTACCACTCCCATTGAGTGGGGGAGGGGATGGCAGGGACGTGCTCAAATGATAGTTCAGGGATATCAATGTAGCGGTGGGCAGGGAGTGGGGGCTGGGGAGTGACCAGGAGCCCTGGGTGCCAGGACACTGGTCTAGATAGGATGATGGTGGCAGCGTGAAGAGAAGGCTGCAGAAGCTTGGAATCGAGAAGCATCCCTGGGGACGTCCCCCTTGCCAGGGAGGGAGACAGAGCCCTTGGCAGAATCCGGCTCTGGGAATTCAGCCCTCTCCTGGCAAACCGCCCACTGAGGAAGTAAGTGCCTGAACAAACAGTACTTTTACCTCCTAAGGAGTAAAATAAACGAAAATAGAGCCATTTCCCATTCACCTGGCTGGCATTATTCATTCTCTGGGTACAGTCTGTTTGCAGGTTATGCGAAACAGAAGTGGGGTGTGCTGAGAAAAACCCGATCCGCACCAGTGCCCACACACCCCGGGGTGCCAGGCCCCCATCCTAACAGCTCCATTGCTCACACCAATAGGAATTCCACTAGCAATGCAGAGAATCAATGGAATTTAATTATTCAGACCCAGGTATCCAGGAGCTTTAAACATGACTATTCTTTCTTCTGTGTTTCTAAAGTCGCCATCATTCTAGAAATAGAAGGCTTCAGCTCCGGCAATATCTCTGGCGCTTTGGGGTTCTGGAACCTCCACAGCTCCTTTCCCACGTTTTTCACCCCCTCACCCCACGCCACCCACACGCAGGGATGCTCAGGTGGGGGACAGAGGAAAGTCTGGGGGAAATGTACCCTTGAAAGCTGGTGTCTGGATGAGATCCCCACATTATTCCTTTTTAATGCTCTGTTGCAAAATACACCAAGTGTTTTATTTCAATCCACACTGAAGCATATTTCAGGGCAAATTTCCTATTGCCTGTCACAGCTCAGGGGAAAAAATGAATGCACATTTCCCCAGCTCCATTAGCTAGGGAAACAGGCTCACATGGCTAGAAGGCATGGTCCCCGCAAGCGAGGCGGGGGAAATGAGATCACTGGGAAACAGTCCCATGGGGTCCGGGCATGGGGTGGCACAGGTGCACAGAGCTCTCGCCTTCCCGGGGGCAAATGCCAGGGGGTCCCGGGGGCAGGGACAAGCACATCTGCTGGAGAGAGGATCAGCCCAGGGGGAAGTGACCCTGGTCCCCATTAGCACGGTGCTCCACGGGTGCTCCCCTGTGGCCTTCCTGCGTCAGCTTCTCTTCTCCTTATCATCCCTACTTTAGACAGACAGACAGACAGGGTCTCAAGGAAAACAGTGAGGCCACAACGTCTCTCTTTTTGTTTTTTTAAGGATTTTATTTATTTATTTGACAGAGAGAGATCACAAATAGACAGAGAGGCAGGCAGAGAGAGAGAGAGGGAAGCAGACTCCCTGCTGAGCAGAGAGCCTGATGCAGGACTTGATCCCAGGACCCTGAGATCATGACCTGAGCCGAAGGCAGAGGCTTAACCCACTGAGCCACCCAGGCGCCCTCTCTTTCTTTCTTGAAGGTGGGGTTCTAATGCCTCTGTCTGTACTAGACTGAGAAAGCAAAAGCATAATCTGGGGCAGGTTCCCCACTCCCAGGTTCCCCAAGGAGCCAAGGACAAGCTATCCTGACACCCATTCCCTACACTCTGCTGAGTGCGGGTGGGGCAGAGACCGGTTCCTGCTCCAACCAGTTCCTTTGTCCGCCACCTTACAGGGCCAATGCCCCTAACAAGTCCCACCCCTAGCTTCCTGTCTCTTACCACGCTCTCTACGCCATTCTTTGCGCCCTGAGTGAGAGCCCCCGGGGGCTCAACTAGCTCACCTCTGTCCTTCCCACGGAACATTCACTGCCTTCCTGGGAGTGGCCCCTGCCTGTCCCCCTCCAGCCCCATTTCTCACTGTCCCTCTTGCCAGTATTTTTGTCCCCCCCCCCCAAGCCTTTCAAATCCCCCCAGGATAACTCCAACCTCCAAGTCTACGTTCTGGTGATTCCCTCTGCTGGAAATGAGCATCCTGCCTTCATTCATCTGGAAAATGCCTGACGTTTCTTCTAGCACCAGCTCAGGCTTCTCGTGGTTGAGGGCCTCCCTGATTCCCTTCAGCAGAACTGACAGGGAAGCCTGGGTAGCAGAGTCAGCTAAGCATCTGGCTCCTGGTTTGGGCTCTGGTCACGATCTCAAGGTCCTGGGATTGGAGCCCCATGGCTGGCTCCCTGCTCAGCAGGGAGTCTGCTTGAGATTCCTACTCCCTCTCCTTCTGCCCCGCCCCTCCCCCCACTCACTGAGCATGTGCTCTAATAAATGAATAAATCTTTAAAAAAAAAACTGACAGCTCCCTCCCTTGCCCCCACTGTACACTGTAAGTTTATCTCAGTACTTATGTTTCTATCCTGAAATTACTTGTTGATGTGCTTGGACCCTAAGCCTGTGGGGGGAGGGGCACATGCCATCATTTATATGTACAGCATTTCTGTACCCCCAGCACTCAGCACAGTGCCTGTCCCCTGATGGGTACTCAATGAAATATTTGTAAAATGAATGAGCGAGCTCTCAAAGACCCCAGTGAGGTGTGCTTCCGATGTAAGTGTCCTCCTCCAGGAGGGCCTCCGGCCCGCAACAAAGCAGTCCTCGGTCTCCTCACCCTCCTGTCTTCTGTGGCTGCCCGCCCACCCCACCCCCCCACCCCAATGCTGACTGTCCCATCCGTGTGACAAGTTTGTGTTGCTGTCTCCTGCCATTTCCCTCACCCCCAGGGGAGTTTAGTCTGAATCTTTCCCATGTCACCCAAGGGCAGAGAGGAGCCTTTGGCCCTGCAAAGCCTAGCCCTGGGCTGGTGTGCGGCAGCCCTTCAGCAGAGCCCGAGGACTCAGTGACTGACAGACGGAGAAGGGAGCTCTGTGAGAGGATGTCCCCTCGACCAGGTACTGGACAATAAGCTCAGGGATGGTAACTCCAAAGGCACGTGTGGCTCAGACAAAGAGGAGGGCTTCTCTGTGAGAAACAGCCTTGTTTGTTTCTTTTTTTAAAGAAGAGATCCTCTTCCATACCATTAATATTTCCCTTTGGGAACCCGAGGCATGAAAGCTATCCTTTTCCTCGAACATTGTGCCTTCCTATTTGCCAAGTCCTTTGCACCTAACACGGAACTGAAGCTAAAAGAAGCAAGAATAGCCTTCGAAGCCATCACAGCTCAGAGAGCATATTAATGGAACAGTGAGGACGCCTGGGTGGCTCAATGGGTTAGGCATCTGATTCTTGATCTTAGCTTAGGTCTTGAGCTCAGGGTCATGAGTTCAAGCCCTGTGTTGGGCTCCATGCTGGGTGTGGAGCCTACTTTGAGGAAAAAAAAAAAAAAAAAGATAATGGAATAGGGACAGTGCCCCAGATGGCAGCATGGGCCCACTCTGTGCCTCAGCCCATCTAGTCTGCTAGGGCCCCTCCTGCAGCAGAGGCCAAGAGAACAGAGACAACTTTCGAGGGTAGGATCCTGGCTTTCTGGTCATGCTCACTCCCCATACCCAGGGCCTGGATTTCTGAGCAGAACACCAACAACACTTTCACACTCCCACTGCAGTATGAACTTTGGCATGCCATTTTACTCTGAGCCTCAACTTCCCCATCTGTAGAATGGGCTAATGAAATCTGCCATAGTGACCTCACTCCTTCTCTACCCCTGGCATCAGGAGGGTGAAATGAGGGGAGGTGGTGAAAGCCCACTGAGGTTTTTAGTCATTCCTTAGCAAGGATGACCCTTTTATTATAACACTCTGGCCTGCCCCAGTGGGAGGACACAGTCAAGGGTCCACATGAGGCAGGGAACCATCCTGCTAGATGTTCTGATTTGGCCTCCTGGACAGCGCCCAGGTATCGAGCGGAGGAATGTGTCAAGTTGGAAATGAGAGATAGCGACACAGGGATTTGGCTCTAAACCCCAAATCCTGAATTGCGTTTTCCTCTCTGTTAAGCTAGCATTACTCATCCATCTCCCACGCCTGCGGTGTTACAGGAGACCGCGGAGGGAGAGAACTGCAGACCCTAAGAAAAGAGGGTACACTTGGTTGCAGCAGGAGGCCATGGGACTAGAAGCCAGATGAACTTCCTGATGGTGGGAAGAGCTGGTGAGATGTGGAAATGGGTGGCCAGGGGCAGTGGCCCTCCCCTCTCCTTAGGCTATTTCAGAACTTAGGAGGGTGGGCTGAGTTAGGTTGTTCATCCTACAGTCCTGTCCTCAGGCAGCCCCTGACCCAGCTTCTGGTGGGGATGGAAGACATGGGGACAGAAGGAAGATCTATGGGAGTCAGGATTTATGGGTTCTAGTTGGGGTCTAGAGCTCCATGGAAGGTTAAATGCTCCTGGGAGCAGCATCAGGAAGGCCAACCATACACATATTGACAGAGTGGGCTGGGGCTTAGCAAGGGAAGGCACTCCTTTCAACCCCACCATGGAGCCAGGCCCTCATTAAGAATCTGGTAGTGTCCTCCTTGAATTCCTGGCTCTGATATACTCAGGGGCTTCCTCTCCTCCCTGCTGAGCTGATCAGACACACACACACACACACATACACACACATTCTCTCTCTCTCTCTCTCTCTCTCTCTCTCTCTCTCTTTCTCTCCCATCATCCCATCCCCCACGGTGGACCAGCCAGCCTTCTCTGCACAGCTGCTTGGGGCTGTAATTCTATCCTGGGATCCCAATGACATCATTCCCACAGGGTCAGTGGGGAAGGGGAGGAGGGGACAAGGCAGAGTTGGGGTGGGGAGAAAGAGCCAAGAGACTGTGTCAACTGCAGACCCAGCTCTGAGAGGCACTGAGGGAGGAGCCCAGCTCCGCAACCCTAGAACAGTATGACCTTAGGCAAATCGCTTAACCCCTCTAAGCATTCTTCCTCATCTGCATAATAAGGCCATTCTACAAAGTTGTTTAAGTACCCAAGAGGCAGGGAGCACTGTGAGAGAGGGGGGTTCCCCCCATCCTCTGTGCCAGTCAGCATCTCACTGTCCCCTCTCAGATAGCCCAGGTGTGTCTGTGGCATCATCCTCTCTGTAGTTCAACATCCTGAAAGTAAGGCAGTACACTGCCCCATAGAGCAGGCAAGTCCAGAAGAAAGGATTATGGGCCCCTGCCCCCTTTCTCTGTAAAGTGCACCCCGAGACGGCCGCTGTAAGGGGCCCTCTGAACCGAATCTACTTCTTTGGGGAAGTACCCCCCCTCCCAGGATTCTGAGAGTCGGGAAAACCCAGGAGTCCCACGCCTACCAGGAGGGCGGCATGAAACATCTGATTACACAAACCTGCCACAGTCCCTGCTGAATATTTCATCCGGGAGCAATGATCCATTAGTCACCATCAATTATTCATCCTCATCAGGGCTAGGGATGTAGCATGGGAGCAGCTGGGGCTGGGAGCCACACCCACTCCACCTCCACTCCCCCTCAAAGGCGACCAGCAATCTCTCCCACCCCCACCCCCACCCCCGCCCGCCGAGGGTCCTACTGAGCACAGCAGTCAGACAGATATCACCGCACGGAACAGATGGCCAAGCAAGTCACAGGCCAAGCTGAGGCTGCCACACACCAGCCGCGTGCTGAGGATTTCCAAGAAACGAGAGAGATATTCTCCTTTATCAAGTTCAACAAGCGTCCTTGGCAGCAGGTTGATTTCGCAGAGGTGGCTGGGCCAAAGGTGCGGGGCTATCCGTCCCTTATAAAGACTCCCGTGGTCAGGCCAGTTCTGGCCCCATTCCGAAGGTCTTCCTTCTTCAAAAGAAATCAGAGTCCTCTCAGAGTTGGAGAGAAAGGGCCCTCAAGACCAAGCAATCATGTCACAGGAGCCCCTCCAGCGACACGACAGTGAATGCACCTCGGGACAGGATGCTTGTGTCTCCTGAGAAAAGCCACTGAGTGTTTGGACGTTCTAATCCTTCAACATCCTTTCAGTAAATATTTGCTGAGTGTCTTCCACATGCCAGGCACTGAAGGAGACACTAGGTTTACACGCAGCACAGACCAAATTTTTGCTCTATTAGAACTATCTTTAAAAAAAAAATTAAAAATAAAAAAAATAAAAATAAAAATAAAAAAAAAAGAACTATCTTCCCCATGGTGGGTCAAAATTAGTCTCCACGTGTCTTGTGCTCTCTAGACCTAGGAGAAGATGAGAAATAGAATCAATTGTCTTTAAGACCAAAGCCTTGGGGACGCCTGGGTGGCTCAGTTGGTTAAGCAGCTGCCTTCGGCTCAGGTCATGATCCCAGCGTCCTGGGATCGAGTCCCACGTCCTGGGATCGAGTCCCACATCGGGTTCCTTGCTCGGCAGGGAGCCTGCTTCTCCCTCTGCCTCTGCCTGTGCTCGCTCTCTCTCCCTCTCTCTCTGACAAATAATTTAAAAAAAAAAAAAAAAAAGACCAAAGCCTTGGGTTCATTGGAGTAAGACTGTGGGACCCAGCTTGCTCCTCCAGGCTGAACTTGTACCCCAAAGGGTCATGGTTAGACAATGGTTTTCAAGACTGGACTTGAGCAATGGGCACTCTTGGTGCTAGTGGTTTAAGCCCCTAGTTCTCCCTCCCCCACTAAGAATACTGTACCCACAAATGCAAACGCCAGTCTTCTCTGCCAAACAAAGAGACTTGCTCCACCTCTCCCCGTCCCCACTCCACTCCCAAGAATGGGCTCTGCCCACTGGTGAGGTAGGCAGGGTTATAAACGACAGAGGAGAGCACTGCCTTAAATATGTTCCCCAATAGCCCTTGCCAGGCCTGGAATCCCATCATTATTTATCCAGCCTTTTCTGAGTAGGCATCACTGCCTATTCAACATGCAGATGCCTTTTTGTTCGGAGGAGTGCCAGGTTTAGGAGAGGAGCAGCTTGAATCTGTGCCTGGGGCTGCAGAAAAAGACATATTGCACTGTTCTCGGGGCTGGCGAAAGGGAGATGAGGTGAGCAGACCAGAGTGAGAAGGACTGGGTAGGACAGGACAGCTGGGAGGCACTTGACATCTCTAAGGGGAGAAGCACACAGAGGGGAGACAGAAGGTAACCTGAATATTGCCTGGAATTTGCCTTTTGTGTTGGGTAAGTTATGGAGGGTTCCAAGGGATCCCACCCAGTAAGCAGAGCCCGAGCTGCCTCTCTAATGACCCAAAGAATGACAGGTACACACTCTCCCCCACACTAAGTACCCCGGAGAAGGAAACAAGGAGTGTTGGGATTACCATTTTAGCAAAATATATGGTGGTCAGGGAAGAAATGTAGATGCAGGGAAAATGAGAAAAGAAGGAACTAGAGGACAGAAAAGAAGAGCTTCGCTCCCCTTACAGGATTTCTGGGGGGCAGAAAGCAGAGGAATGACCCCATTCAGATGAACCAAGAGGCTGAAAAGGTGGTGTAGTCCTCCTACAGGCACATAAGGACACAGTCATGGTCTGATACTCTATCTTCTCTCCCACGATCACAGGCTCCCCCAGTCCTCAGAATTCTGCAGAGCTTCCAGTCTCTGCCCACCCAACCCCCACACCTGGCCCCATGCCAATTGATGCAGCCATTCCTCCTCCTCCTGTTGCAGGCCTACTCCCACAGCAGCCCAGCCCTCCCACAAGTGAGGGAGGGGCTCAGTTCTAACACCCTGCTGACCTCCCAACAGGAAGAGGACTGGATTCTCCACTCTAATTCCTACATAGTCCCCTCCCCTGCAGGGATGACCAATCAGCTCTAGCTTCATTTCAGTACTCTGTCTTCAGTTCAGCTACATCTGACTGCACCCTACCACGAAAGCCCTCCCCTCCCACCAACCCAGGCTAGATTTTGCCTAAGAGTGGAGTGGACACTCGGGTATCTGGAATAGTAAATATTACAGGAAAGATGCCCCTGCTTTACACATTTCAGCAAGCTGGAGGGAGATGCAGGTCACGGACTCCGGGAGACAACAGCCAGATTCCAGGATTTGAGGTCATGTATTCCTATCTCACCTACAAGCTAAACTGACCCTCCCCTAACCCAGACCAGGCGTGTCAAACCTACTTTTAAAGACCTCCTGGGAGGGGCACCTGGATGGCTCAGTGGGTTAAGCCACTGCTTTTGGCTTGGGTCATGGTCTCAGGGTCCTGGGATTGAGCCCCACATCAGGCTCTCAGCAGAGAGCCTGCTTCTGCCTCTGTCTCTGCCTATCTTTCTGCCTACTTGTGATCTCTGTCAAATAAATAAATAAATAAATAAAATCTTTAAAAAAAAAAAAAAAAGACCTCCTGGGAAAGAATGATTATGTAGACACTCAGGCTCATAGCATGTTTGGAGTTCATCCCTCTCATTTCACAGAGTAAAAAGTGGGATCCAGGAAGAAGAGGTAGCTTGGCCAAGGTCTCACAGTCAAGAAAGGGTGAAAGCAAATTTCTACAACACCAATGTTCCTCTCACCCCTGCCTCCATCTCCAAAATTGGAAAGTTGGGGCTTAGCCTGCGACCATCCAGTATGGACCAAGAGTGTGCGGGCGCCGTGCTCTGTCCATGGTGCTGAACCTCCTAGTCCAAGCAGTCAAGGTTTGCCTTTATTTTTAATTTTTTTACTTTTATTTATTTTTTTTCCAGACCTGCATTTTTAAAAAATTTTATTTATCTATTTGATAGAGAGGGAGATAGCAAGAAAGGGAACACAAGCAGGGGGAGTGAGAGAAAGAGAAGCAGGCCTCCCGCTGAGCAGGGATCCTGATGTGGGGCTCCTTCCAAGGACCCTGGGATCATGACCTGAGCCAAAGGCAGAGGTTTATCGACTGAGCCACCCAGGTGCCCCTCAAGACCTGCATTTTTTTTAAGGATTTTATTTATTTATTTGTCAGAGAGTGAGCAAGCGAGCACAGGCAGACAGAGTGGCAGGCAGAGGCAGAGGGAGAAGCAGGCTCCCTGCCGAGCAAGGAGCCTGATGTGGGACTCGATCCCAGGACGCTGGGATCATGACCTGAGCCAAAGGCAGCTGCTCAACCAACTGAGCCACCCAGGTGTCCCAAGACCTGCATTTTTAAGCACTGTCAGTGTTGGGGCCTGTAGCACCGCAAGGGTGCTATGGGAGATTCAGGGGAAAGTTGATAATATAATCCAGGAGACCATTTATGTGATGGAAGCAGAGACTAATTCCAAGGAGATAAACAGGCAGATGTGCAAGAGAATGGGGAAGGGGACAGTGCACCATCCCTACACCTGACCTCTTTTCATCCCCTTGAACTGGGTATGGCTTTCTGGTTCTAAGATACTGAAATACAGGTCCTTTCAGAGAAGCTGCAAGTGAGAAAACTACGTGACTGGCAGCGTTTAGTCTCAAAGTTTCCAAGAGAAATTTTCTAAGAAAGAAGTCACCAGAAGCAAAGGCCAAGAGAAATTTGCAGGATATGTAGATAATGGGAGAGTCTTCAGAAGATGTGGGGGATTTTGAAAAGTTCTGCCATGAACATGGAGACTGGATATCAGGATCTTTCAAGGTCACACCCCTAAAGTCCAGAATCATGACTGGAACCCTTCTGTGGTTCCTTGGAATCAAGTGGGGGGAGAGCGGGGGTGAAAAGTAAATCCACTGTCAGGATTGTTCTAAAAAGGTTCGTCTAGCCTGAGCCCCAAACTGGAGTCCATGCTGAGAGAAATCCAGAAGCCATATTCTTCACAAAGTCCCTGGCTCTGTACTCTCTTCAATATGGAGGCTGAATGACGGTGCCTTGTTGGGAAAGCAAATCCGCAGCATGTGTGAATGGACCCCAAACAAAGGAGCTGTCTGATGGGTGCCCGCTTCGCTCAGCTGTTAATCCCTAAGCTGATCGCTAAGCTGATCAGAGCATGTGACTCTTGATCTCAGGGGTTGTGAGTTCAAGCCCCGTGTTGGGTGTAGAGCCAACAACAAAACAAACCAACAGGAGCTGTTCTAGCAAGAGATGGACAGCATCTTGAACTTAAACGGGCAGCTCACAGGATAGCAGGCATCTATACATTCTGCTGCAGGTTTGACTCTCCTAAGGGAAGTCTCCTGATGCTGAGTTCACACACACACACACACACACACACACACACACACCCCATCCCTTACCTCAGAGATATCATCCTAATACTGATAAAGGGCTTTTACTCTTCTGAGCCCTCTTAAATGCACAGCATTACTCTCTTCCCCTTCCTCCTCCCCTCCTCCTCCTCTTCCTCTTCCCCTCCCATACTGTGATACACCACTGAATACAAGCCAACTGTAACAACTGCGCACACAGCCAACCCTCTTCAGCATGTCTACCTCCACGTTCAAGAACCCTGGGATGCAGAAAATCTTGGTGATCAGTCTATCCTTTCTAAATATCTACCCTGTCCCGGGGCGCCTGGGTGGGTCATTGAGTTAAGGCTCTGCCTTCACCTGGGATCATGGTCTCAGGGTCCTGGGATCAAGCCCCGCATCGGGCTCTCTGCTCAGCAGCAAGTCTGCTTCTCCCTCTCTCTCTGCCTGCCTCTCTGCCTACTTGTGATCTCTCTGTCAAATAAATAAGTATAATCTTAAATAAATAAATATCTACCCTTTCCCAGACTCTCTTCTCTTTGGAGATCTCACCATCTATTTGGCTTTCTGTTACAATGTCTAACCACATTTACCGTTCAGAAATTCCTCTTTGTGTCTACCTGAAATCCTTCATGCTCTGGGATGCTATTCTGACATTATAAATCACTGAAGATGAAGAGCGTCTTCCTCGGGGGGAGTGGGGAGCAGGGTGTCATTGGACCTTTCAGTCTAGAGGCAGAGACATGCACCAGGACAATACTCGCCCCACCTACACACACGGAGGACCTGCGACTACGGAAAATAATGACAAAGAAGTCCAAGGTCACAAAGAACCCTTGAGATGGCATCGGATCTACCCCCCATTCATGGAGAGAGGACTGCCTCAGGGTCCTCTGAGAAGAAGGTCTCATGGGCTGCCCAATCCCATGCCCTCAAGAAGCCCATCTCCAGCCTTTGTTTCTGGGTCTGCAACATAAAACACCCTGGCCTCCCTTAGCCCCCAAACCCAGCCTCCCAAGCGATCACACTGCCAGCAACTAATACACTTCTCAGAAGCCATATTTATATTACAGCCAGACAAGAGAGCAAAGGTGTAATTGGGCTCTATTTGATTGAGTGTGACAATTGCAGTTAGCCACATGTGTCACCGAGAGATGTGAACTGGGGATAGTTTATGCTCAAAAACTCATTTCCAAGAGGACCTGACATCTTCCTCTCACAGACATCAGGCAGCGCTGACATCGGTGGCAATGCAAGATATCCACGGACTCGCTCTGCTGAGGGAGACCTCGTAAGGTCATCTATCCACCCCCGCACCCACCTCCACACAAACATTCCCTGGGAAAAGCTTTTTCTCTGCTTTCTGGAATACCTGACACTCTCTCTTCACGCCCTTGATGGCCTGCCAGATGTCTCAGTGCAACATGCATGAAAGTGCTGCCTGATGTCTAACCGAAACCCGGCTTGCTTCAGTTTCCATAACTTGCTCTAGTCCTGCTCCTGGTGCAATGACAGCCTTATCCTGTTATGTTTCCATCCCCGAGTCCAGCCACTCCGGGGACACACTGCCATGCTCACTCCCCGCTTTGTGACCTCAAAGAACCATGATCCCCTGGCTCTGGGCTTGTTCTTTCCCCACTGCTCTCTGGTGTCAGTGGCCAAGGAGCTTTCACATCCTTGTTCCTGAATTCTTTTCTCAGTCTCCAAGAGAACTATAGTTTGGCCTTTGAACATCTCTAATGCTTTTTCTGGGACTCTGAGAAAGGACTGCAGGAGTTTCTGGTCAAAAATCCCCATTTTACAGAGGAATGAACAAATTCAAAGAGGGAAATGACAAGCTCAGGGTCACTAAAGTGGGATTAGAAGCAGAGCCAGACACTCCCTTGCCCTTTGCAACCCAGAGCCTGCCTTGCAGCTCCCTGGCAATGACCTGAAGTGGCCCAGGAGTGCTTACAGCTCTCCAGAGTTCAGGAGCCATGGGGGCCATTGTGCCCACTAGCCCCACTCTGCTAGGTACCCCCATTATAAGCCCTAGGAGCATTGAGCTCTTTTTACTTCACATCGATTATCATAACTGTTGTTGAATAATCAATTGTGTGCTTCTTTTCTTCAGTCCCCTGCTTCCCTCAGACTATAAAGATCAGACCAACTTTATCATCACTGCAGCCTCGCTCATAAATGCTCATTACATGAATGAGCAACTGAATAAAGTCTTTTCTTTTTAAAGATCTTATTTATTTATTTGAGAGAGAGAAATCAGAGACAGCATGAGAGGAGAGAGGTCAGCAGGAGAAGCAGACTCCCTGCGGAGCAGGGAGCCCGATGGGGGACTGCATCCTGGGACTCCAGGATCATGACCTGAGCTGAAGGCAGTCGCTCAACCAACTGAGCCACCCAGGCGCCCCTGAGCAACTGAATAAATGAATGAATGAGTGGGGCCTGTGGAGGGGTGGCCGTGGCCAGTGTGACACGAGAGAGGCTGCAAGGCTAGGGGGTCCTAGCTTCTTGCCCTGCCTCCGACACTGAGGAGAGGGAACAGGTAATGTCACCACTCTCCCTTCACTAGAGAATTGGGACACAGAAAGGAGACTTGTCACTATGGGGCCCACGCGAAGCAGCCCCCTGCTTTAGGTGAGCCCTTCACCTCAAGTGGTTGGGGAAAGGATTTAGTGAGTCTACATACTTTCTTACCTATCTTTCTCCCCGCCCCCACCTCCGCCCCATCACCTCTGTCACTAGAGCAATGACTGGTGCCCCAAGCCCGGGTCCCAGACACACTGTCTCATTCACCTTCCCACCAAGCCTCCTGCTTCTGAGCAACACAGCACCCCCATCAATCCTGCCTCCAGAAAGGTCTAAGCTAACAGCCACTGCCAAGCAGGCTTCACCTACATTAGCTCCTAATCACAGATGGCAGCTGCCACAGGGTCTGGAAAGGCAGCAATAGTTATGGGAGAAACCACGGGTCCAAATCCTGTAAGCGGATCAGAGAGCTGCCATGCCCTCCTGCCCACCCCCAGGCCTCCCCGCCCCTGGCCACCATGCCAGACCCCAGCCTAAGACACCTCCTCCACCCCGCCCCCAGCAGTTCCTGGCCTAGCCGGGAAGTGGCAGGTGGAGGGAAAAGGAGAGCACATGTCACCTGGAGAAGTCCTCTCCAACCTGAAGATAAGGTCTCAGATGCAATTTCATTCTCAATTTCCAAGGAATGTGAGAGGGAGGCCCCACTGCCCACAGGCAACCTGCCAAGAGCTGTGTGTGTGTGTGGTAGGTCTGCATCTGTGTGTTTATGTGGAGTTGTGAGTCTTCCCTACTCTGAGCCAAGTGCTCCAGGATGTCACAAACCCCAGACAAGACGGAAATGCTTCTGAATGTAGGGCAATGGGATAGACTCTGGGAAGGGCTGTTTGGGAATCTGTCTAGCTTGTTAAAGGCCAAAGCTCTGCACCCCAAACTGAGAGTCCTGGGGGTACCACCCCGCCCTATGGAGGCAGCCCCGTCCTGTCTCTCTGTGCTTCCAAATTTACTGTTGAGTCTCCCCTGCCCACACCAGCTGCCAAGCCCAGGGTCTCTCTCCAGTGCACCTCCTGCATCGAGAGGAAGAGCCAGAGGGACAGAAACACATTCATGGGGCTAAGAGTGGAGGATCAAGGACCCAACTCCTGCTTTAGCTCAGCGACCCCATAGGATGGCTTCCAGGGGTTCAATGTTCCCTCCCCTCTCCCAGGAAAGGACAAATTACTCCTGTGACCCTCTCATCCAGGAAGGTCTCCATCTTTTACTATGTCTCGGTCTTCCCCATTCCTGGTCTAGGATGAGCAGTCCAGGATGGCTAAGCTGGGGAAGGAGCCGTGTACCAGGATAATCAGTTCCCCAGCCCTGCGGCCGCTGAAGATCTATGAGACACGTGTTCCCTGGGGGGGCAGATGTGCGTGTGCAGACACCTGACCTCGTCTGAAGGTGGCTCTTCCACTGTCCTCCAGAGCCTCTCTGCCCTGCCCTCCACTTGTCCTCCCAGAACGAACCAACCACATTCCCTCAGTGCCCAAGCCACAAAAACCACAGAAGAGCCACGAAGACTGCCTGTCCTTCCTGAGGCAGGAGCAGTTACCTCCCGGCCTCTCAGATCAGGGTGCTGACTCTTCATTACAACAGGCGTCCAGGCAGACACAGCCCGTAGCGCAGGATCCAGCTCGCAGCGTCTCTCTGGCTGCGGGACTGCGCACACTGTCCCTCAGATTCACCTGGCAGGAGGCAGCAAAGGATGTATTTTATAAGAGCAAGTAGGAACTCTACAGCACGAGGGATACAGTTAGAAACAAAGAAGAACTTCCTTACTCTTAGGGGGTTACCATTAAGGACTGATTTTACTTCCCACCAGGTAGCCCTTGGAGTTCTAGGTGCCCTATACAAGATAGGCAACGGGAAGCCTAAAGGTTACTTCTAAAGGGGGCTGACATCCAGGTTTCCTCTGCATCCCCAGAGCTGTATGGACAGAACCAGTGTCCAGATTCCACCAGCATGACCAGTTCCAGAGAGAGCCCTGTGAATACTAGTCTGTGTGGGCATCTACCCACGGTCCAGCCTGACTGCCCCATCCACAGTGTGCAGTCTGGGGAAGTAGGGCGGTGCGGGGGAGCTTGTTTGTTTTTTTAAGATTTTTTATTTATTTGACAGAGAGCAAGAAACGGAACACAAGCAGGGAGTGCAGCAGAGGAAGAGGGAGAAGCAGGCTCCTCATTGAGCAAGGAGCCTGATGCAGGGCTCGATCCCAGGACCCCGGGATCATGACCTGAGCCAAAGGCAGACGCTTAACCGAAGGCAGAAGCTTAATTGACTGAGCCACCCAGGCAACCTCCCCGCCCTTTTTTCAGCAGCATCAGCTGTTTATTTTGGGGGGGGGCACCCAAACCTGCATTTGTATGTTGACTCAGCCCCCCACTAGCAGTGTGACCTTGGGGACATTCCCCTTTCTGAGACTCACAAAGAGGGTGAGAAACCATATGCTCTAGAACAAGAAGGGCTTTGTGTGTCCTCATTTCTTCACAAAGAACGTTAAAAAGATGAGCACTCGAGAGTCACGATTTAATAAAACTTGTAATCTTTACTCCTCCATCAAAGAAATTCTCAAGTGAAACCGGCATTTATTTGTCTCTTATTTAGCAGGCGTGTGGTGGGGAAGAATGCAGCGACTAGAACAGTTTGGGGCTCTGCCTTGATCCACACTACGGTACCAGGAGTTCAACCCATGGCCCCGGGACCGTCACTGCCACCATATTACAAATGGCAGATAACCTTACGATTACTCAGAAAATAGATTTGACCTTATGGCTCCCCCTGAACAATTCTCAGGGACGCTCAGAGGTCCACAGCCCACAGTTTTGTGTACTCTTCCCATGGGCTATATCCCTTGCGTGATACTATCTCTGTTTTCAAATGAGAACCTGCACCTTAGTCCGTCTAAGTCGCTTCTCTGGGGAGACACAGGCAGGACGGGGCAGGTGCGCTGTCTGTTATACCCTGCAGAACTCACAGCTGTGGGACACGGACCCAGGGGGTGTGTCGGGCATCACCTTTCCGCCTTCCCCGTCACTTGTCCTCTCCAGCCCTTGGAGCTCAGCATCCATATCCCTGGGGAAGCCTGAGGACACCTGCCGGCCTCTGCAGTGGTGAGGACCTGGCTTTGCTACAGTCTGTCCCCCCTGGGCACCTCTGTCACTCTTCTACCAGAAGGACACCTGCCAGGGCTGGGGACCGAGGTCTCCCCGGGAAGCCTCAAACTCTGGGGGCCTGAGCTGCCTGCCCATTGCAGGCTCAGCCCTCACTTCTCCTGTCTCCTAGAGCAGCTGCCTGCATCAGGCATCAAAGAGCTAATCCAATTTCTCCGTGTGCTTCCCCCCTCCCTCCTGCAAAGCCAGGATTGATCTGGAACCAGGGCAGCCTTATTAAAGTGATGCCTTTTCTTCCTCACAGGAGAGTCAGACTGGGAGAGGGAACCCTCTTGCCTTCCCTCAGTTAACTCCAAGTGTCTTGCTGACTCCAAACCCACCTTGCAGCCGCCCTGTGCTTCCTGGGGCTTACCTCTAACTCACCTTGGCTCCTAGTGGTGAGGTTGGGTTTCGGCCCCCAGGTCTGCTTCCGCAGGATCCCAGGGCACTGAAACGCTAGGTTCTTGTTCATCCTCTGTACATTCCTCAGACAGGGTGGAAACACGGGAACGCAATGGTTCTGGCACCTATTCTCAGACCCCATCACTGGGCCCATGACTTTGGTCCGTGGCAGTCGGCACAATAAGGAATCCATGGCTGCTAACAATGAAAATGGGGAGCCAAGGAGCCCCAAGGAGGATAGAGATAAAGGATTATGTGTTTGCTAAATATGCTTTTCTCCAAATAAACACAGGAGAGACAAAGAGGGTCCCTTGAGACCACGACGCAGGGCCCATGCCCAGGACCCCCGCACGCCACCTGTCAGGCTCTCCTCCTCTCCAGAAAGGAGGCGGGGGATATGAAGCTGAGACATGGGGATATGAAACAGAAAGACATCAGAAAGGAATTCCTTTCCATAAAGACCATAAAAGCTGCTTCCCAATCACTTGCGGGAACAGGAAGCTAAAGGATCATGTCGAAGGCCCAGGGGAGTCTGCAGAGGACCCAGCCTGGTCTCCCCTCCAGGTCATGTCCTCCATGCCCCACCCCCATGCTCCGTCCAAGAGGCCCCCCCCCATCCCATTCCTCCATTCATTTCAGTTTCCTCAGCTCCCTAGTGCCAAGCTCCTCGTTACAACCACTTACACTCAATATTAAGATTATGCCATGGTAATGGGTGACTGCTACCTCCAATTGCAAAATTCTCTAATTGCTAAATTCCAGAGCTACCACCTCAACCCAATTATCAGATGCCCTGCCAGGGGTTTCGAAGGCCTGAGGACTCCCTGCCCCACCCAGAGGCACCTGGGTCTCTGACTCCCCTGCTCAGCCTCTGCCCCACCCTAGTCCCAGGCTGTCCAGTGATGAGCCCCTTGGGGTTCTCAGTCTCTCTGCAGAGACAGGAAAGGGCACAAGGCTCCAAGGACCAAGGGAAATCTGGTCCTGGCAGGTAGCTAGCCTGGGGTCGGGGAGCTCTGGAAGCCCAGGCTCCTTGCACCCAGCCATCACAAATGCTCCTGGCTACAGAGCACTACTCTGAGTGCTGGGGGGCACCCAGCAGAGGAGAGGGAGCCCCATGCTGTCTGCCTTTGGGGAAATCCCAGGCCAACGGACGATACGTGGTTATTCCAAGCTCCCTTTTAATCCCTAGAACCTTTTCTAAAATAGGTGCTTAGTCCATCTGAACTGGAAGTGGAAGGGAAAGGAGGAAAGCGGGAAATCAGGAACAGTGTGCTCTGGCTCAGCCACTGCTTGGACTCTAGCTGCCGCTACACACGAGGGTTGAGTGCTGGGCTGTTAAGTCCATGAGGATCTTGACTTCTCAAGCCTGGACTTTCTGAAGAAAAGAGGCAGTCAGACACCAACCAGACACGAGCATCTGTGCCCGTGTCCTCTGGGCTTCAGAGAAGACCTGACCGAGCTGGGAGCTTGCTGAAGACGCCAGCACCCCATTCAGAGAAGGCCGCCTGAGGCTGGGAGCAGCGTCCCCGGGTGCCCTGGCATTTGCTCTGCTCCTTCGGCCAGGGCTCCTCCCCCCTCGCTTCAGAGCAGGTGCTCCTGAAGATGCCAAAGTCCCCATGGCAGGCGAGTCCCAGAGAAACCCAAGACCAGAGAGGGAGAGCCGATTCCCTTTCTTCAAGGGATCGTTGCCTAATTTTGTAAAAGCCTGCTATGTGATTTCAATGACTGGTCCCCTGCTTATACTCAGAGCATTAATGACTCGGGGACCCCTGTCCATGTGGGCGGGCTCCACGCTCTAGAAGGAGCTGGTGAGAAGGAAGAGGGGAGACACCCCTCCCCGGGGCTGAGTGCCCACATTCTGGGTTTGAGACCTTGCTCTGGTCTCCACGGTCGAGAGATTTTAAACCAGTCACGCAACCTCTCTGGGCCTTCGCCTCTTTGTTGGAAGTGGGACTGTGATGTCTGCTCTTGAACCTCTGTAGTCCTGAGGCCCGCAGGGATGGGAGGCGGAAAAGTGCTATCATAGAAGGAGAAACGAAGGGGGGAGCTTGACACAGGAGCGGGCGGGAGGGGTGGGGGTGCTGGAGAGCAAGTGCTGCCTACACCCAAAGCTGGAGTGTGAAGGCCCCGGACAAAATGGTCAGAAGGGGGGGCTCTCCCGACTTTACAGCAGCAGGGCTGTCCTCTTCTTGCCCCAGGCCCTCAACTTGGGAGCTGCCTGGTAGCACCCACTCCGCCAAGCATCAGTGGCTATGAAAACAGACCCGAGCAACTCCCAGGCTCCTTCCCTAAGGAGCCAACCTCCCCATCCCGGACATTCAGTCCTGTGGTCTGCTGACCAGCCAGGTGAGGAGGTCTGTCCTAGTCTGGAAATTATCCAGGGAGGAAGCTTTTAGAACATCTCTTGCATACCACATATTTGGGGCATCCTTCCTGATGTTTAATTTTAGACCCCCCTGCCGAAGCAAAGACCTCTGTGTGTATGTGTGTGTTGGGTGGGGGGAAAGGGGGCTGACAGCTAGGTGCCCCGTGCATTCGACTCCGCAGGACTGCTCATGTCCCTCTAGGCCCAGAGTCAAAGGGACCCATCACTCTAGCTCCTACCCTGAACTCTCAGTTCCTGGGAGGAAAATGAAAGACTGCTGGGACAAATCCTTCCCAGAAATTAAGCTCTGACAACATACAGCCTCGTCAGGCATAAAGAATTGTGTGAAAGTCAAAGGGAGAAAATTCTGGAATGGCCACCGAAGCAGTTATAGCAGTTCCTTCCTTTGAGTTTTTAAGATTAACAGAGGTAGAGAGTGTTCTGAGAGATTCTGGGCTGCAGGCAGGGAAAGGGCTAGGAGGGCCGGCAGGCAACAGGACAACAGTGGAACACATTTGCCAGGCTTTCACCAGCTGCTAGATGCTGCTCTAACCCTTTCCAGGAATTCATGCATTTCGCCTTGGCGGAAAACCGCCCAGGTCAGATTCAGGTTTTATCTCTACTCTATAGACAGGCAACTAAGAAATAGAATTTGATTAACTTGCCCCAAGTCAGAGGGAGGGGCAGAACCAGGAGGAACCCAGGCAATCTGGCTGGAGGCACAACACCATCTCCACGACTTGACCTCTCACCGGTGGAACCCTGGTATTGGTCACAGGCTCCCTATCCTCATGAGAACCCAGGAGCGGATCCTGGCATCTCTACCTTGGTTCCTCTGACCTAGAGGAGGACAAATAAGAAACTCGTGGCCTGGAGGAAATTTAGAATTGCATCTATCCACAGCACAACATGAACAGGTTATCGTTTACTGGATGCTTCCTACCTTGTGGGATAATATATTGTTATATTATTGTCAGGTTTACAGATGAAGCCTTCCAGGCATGGTCAGGTGACCCCACTGCACGGTCTCGAGGCATCCTGTACATCTCCCTAACAGGTGTCACAGTTACTGATGAATTATTTATGTAATAATCTGCTTAATCCTGTGTGTCACTCACTAGATGGTAAGTGCCATGAGGGCAGGAACCAGGCCTGTTTTGTTCCCAGCTGAGTCTCCATGGACTAGCAAACCCCCCCCCGGTACACAGCAGACTCTGGTAAGCGAATAGGTGAATGAGTGTAGAAACTGATCCTCGAGTAGCTAAGCAACTTGTCTAGGCCTGCTGGCATGCAAAATCCACAGCGCCCAGGGCTTCTGTCTGTTCACTGCTGTATCCAGTGACTAGAACGATGCACACAGTAGGCGCTCACACAGTAGGCGCTCACACAGTAGGTGCTCACCAGTAAATAAGTCGCATGAATGAATGAACAAAGTCACACGCTGTGTAATTAGCCCTGGGATGATGGACCCAAACCTGTTGGGTCTGCTGCTTCCTCTGTTAACCGCTACCCGGTCCTGAGTAAACAGCCTCTACTGTTCCCTCTGGCTTGCCATTCCAGTTCCCAGAAATCATCTCCATCACTTTGGACTTTGTGTGTGTCTCGCTTAAAAAAAGCAGACCCAGCTTCAGCTAGAACCCAGACCAGGAAAGCCCAAATCCCAAAGGCAAACGAAATAACAAGTTTACTCTCCAGGGTCTCTGACTATCCCCGAGGATGCTTCTGTCCGAGGAAGGGGAGGACGAGCCACTCTCCCGGCCCGCTGAGTCTCAACTTCTGCCCTCTCCATCCTCACTATCCTTCCCACGCCCTGGGATCCCAGAGCACTGCTGGCCTTCTCTCCGCTCTCCTGACAGGGCTTCACAGACTCCACAGGGCAGGCGGGAAGAGACAGGAGACTCCACTGAGAATGGACAGAGTCCAGGTAGAGGCACAAGTGTGGCGGGAGGTAGGCTTGCCTGGGGCTGGGGAATACTGGCTCAGGGGGAGCAGGGAAGAGGCTTCTCCAGCCATATCCACAGCCTACCCGCCCACAGTTCCCTGCAGGGCCAGGGACATTCCTGTCACACCTGCACAGCTGCTGACTGAGAGTGAAAGGGAGAATGACCTCTGATCCCCCTCTCCTAGGGACAACGTGCCAGGTCTCTGTGATTCTGGAATTAGAACACTTATATCTGTCTTCCCCTTTTTCAGCTTTCCAGTAGTTCCCCAGCTCCTCCTTGGGCAAGGCATGGAGAGCGGGCCAGGGTCAAACCCAAGAGGTCCCCAGAAGAAGCAAGTCCCCCCAGGAGTGTCCTAAAGGGTGAAGCCAGGGTCTGTCTGAGCGCCAGGCAGGACAGAGGCTGGCAACACCCCAGAGTAGCCCAGGACTGCGGGTTGAGCTGGTACCAGTCATTCCCAGGGGCATGGGGAAGAGAAGCAGGGTTGGGGCTGGGCTTCCTGGCCTGGGTCTCAGTTTGCCTGCTGTGGACCCCTGACGCTGACTCACCCCTGGGGCCCTGACACAGGCCACAGCCGGTAGTGGCTGCCAGGGACGCACGCCAGGCACGCACGTCCCACTGCATCAGAGCTGCCTCATCCCTCCCACCTGCCCCTCTGGCCCTGTCCTAGGGCATGGCTCTTCTTTTGGCTCCTCTGGTGGTCACAGAGATAGTTCTAGCAACCCAAAATCTGCACTTGGACCTAAGCAGGGGGAGATGGAAGAATAAGGGCCATCCTGCTCCTTGCGGTCACACCCTCTGATGAAGGGCCCATGTAGCAAGGGCTGGATGACTCAGGTTGAGGATAATCTATTACACACGGGAGACCCTCTTGGGATGGCAGCAGGAGGAGGGGGAATGGCACCCCCAGCTCTCTCCAGGTTAGACATGGCCCACCTTCCTGTCTTTCTGGGTACACAGAGCCTAAGGACTTCTCCATCCTTCCACCTACTCCATTCCAATCCGGGTCCACCCACCCCATCAGGCCTCTGCCCTTCTCTCCCCCACTGCAGCGCCCCTCCTCCTGGGCCACCTCCTGTGTCCTTGCACTCCTTTCTGCTGCCACAGGAGAAAGCAGCCAGAACACTTACTTCTCTACCTCAACAGTGAATGGGGGGAGGATGGGGGGGAAGAGGGCGCCATGGGACTTTGGAGGCCCCCACACACACCCTGGGCTGGAGGTGTCTGGAAGGCACCTGTGGAATGGGACAACGGAAGGGTGGAAGGGTAGAAAGGAGAAAGGAGGGGGTACTGGGTTAATGCGATAGGAGGAAGGTAAATCATCTACCCTTTTAGTTAAAAAAATAAACCCCCAGGGCGCCTGGGTGGCTCAATGGGTTAAGCCTCTGCCTTCCGCTCAGGTCATGATCTCAGGGTCCTGGGATCGAGTCCCGCATTGGGCTCTCTGCTCAGCAGAGAGCCTACTTCCGCCTACCTCTCTGCCTACTTGTGATCTCTCTCTGTGTCAAATAAATAAAATCTTTAATAAATAAATAAATAAATAAAGCCCCTGTGTCCTGAGAGGAAGGGGGGGGTGAATAGAGACAGGGGAAGGGGGAACCCCAAATGGGGAAGGTAAATGAAGGAGTCCAGAAAAGCGGGATGGGATTGTCTGCACTTTCTGGGCCTAGGTCTGGGAGCCCAGCCCTGGGGAGGAGGGCTGAAGCAGGGACGGGACGTCCTAGGTCGTGCTGAGTCATGAGATTTGGAGAGAGACTAGGGGTGCTTCCATCCCCCTCTCGCGTCCCTGTCCCAGTTCCTCTCGACCCTCACTTCCGGATAGTCCCAGGTGTCTGTCCCCCGGCCTCCCGCGGCCCCCCCCCCCGCCCTCTCCTTGCCTCCTAGAGCCCGCAAACCCTCCCTCCCCCTCCCACGACGGCGGGGCCGGGGGTCCCTCAAGCGCGAGGCGGGGGCGAAGGAAGCTGCGTTGGAGACGGCCCCGAAGGGCAGGGGGCGGGCGAGACGCGGGGTGGGGGCCGTCCGGGAGACAGGGCGGGAGCCGCGGGGACCCAGAGCTCCGGGGACGTCGGCCCGCCGTTCCGCTCTGCACCTCATTCTCCCCACACCCGAGCCCAGGGAGGAAAGCTGCTCCCTCCTCCCGCCCCAAGCCCGCAGAGCCGCGGACTCCTCGACCCTCGGGTCCAGCTTCCGCAAACGAACCTCCCACCCGCACGCGTCCAAACTGCCTCCGAAGGAAGGACGGCGCGGGCGCACGGCCCCCTTGGCCTCGAACTTCCCGGACCCCACCCCCCCGCCGGAGTGGCCCCTCCGCTCAGTAGCGGAAAACCCGCCCGGGGAAGAGAAACTTTGGAGGGGGGAGTCGGTGCCCACCCCCACGGGCGAGGGGGACGGACTTACCCGGAGCGGCCAGGCAGGAGGGATCCCGGGTCTCCGAAGTGAGGGGGCGGCGGGCTGCAAGGGCGCCGCGCTGGCCACGGCGCAGAGGGGCGTCCGTTCCCCCGGGGCCCGGAGTCCCCGCTCCGCCCCGGCCCCAACTCGGTGCGAAGTGCCTTTGCCGCAAGACTTGCTGAGCTTGGCAGTCTGCGCCCAGGCGGCGGCGGGAGGCGGCTGATGGATGGGAGAGCGCTGCGAGCGCTGCAGTGAGGGGAGGAGACGCGGCCGCGGGGGGCGGGGCCGGCGGGGCGGGAGAGGCCGGGGCGGGGCGGGGCGGACCTGCCCTGCGGGGCCCCAGCCGATTCGCGCCCCCGCCTCCCGCTCAAGGTCACGGCTGCAGCTCGGGGTCTGGGGAGAGTCGGAGAGTCGGACCGGGACCCGGGCGTCCTCGTCCCCACCCGCGAAGGGCTGCCAGCTCCCTCTCCCAACCCCCGGAACCCACCGCAGCTCAAGGTTCCATTATTGGCCTCAGGAGCCCATGTAGCCATCTGGGATCTCCGAGCCCCCCCACCCGGCCCCCCAAATCTGGTTCTCCAAGTTAAGGCCACCTGGAGAGTAGGGACTTCTGAGCCTGAGGGGTTGATGACAAAGAAGGGGATGCTTGGGAGAAGTTATAAGTGGAGAATAGGGTGGGTGGGGGGAGAGGAAGCATGGGGAGGTGGCAAGGAAAGGGGGGAGGAGAGGGAGGCCTGGAAGGAGATGGAAAGGAAAAGAGGAAACTCCCATTTATTAAATGACACGGTTTTCTATCCATGCTGGTTCTTAATGCTTAAGACATTCCTTTAAGGGGCGCCTGGGTGGCTCAGTGGGTTAAAACCTCTGCCTTCGGCTCAGGTCATGATCCCAGGGTCTTGGAATGAGCCTGGAATCGGGCTCTCTGCTCAGCAGGGAGCCTGCTTCCCTTCCCCTCTCTCTGCCTGCCTCTCTGCCTACTTGTGATCTCTCTGTCAAATAAATAAATAAAATCTTAAAAAAAAAAAAAGACATCCCTTTAAGGTAGGGTCACGAGTAGTTTGCAGTGAGGAAAGAGCCTCTGTATGGTACTTTGGGCAAGAAGACACAGACACACAGTCGGGGGTGGCATGAAAGAGCCTGGGGAGAAGAGTTGCAAGGACAAGGTGGAGCCCTTCCTCACCTGCCCAGGAGCCGGCCAGGGACAGGGGTGGGCAGCAGGATTTGCTTATGGCACAATTTGAATATTCACTTTAACTCTTGTGGAGTCAACTTTTATAATAGGACATAAGCACCCTGCCTCTCCTCTCCCACGGATACTGGGAGAGGCTCCCATCTGGATCTGACCTGACGTCAGTCCTCAATCCCTAGTTACTGAGTGAAAGACTAGCTGAAGGACTGCAAAGGGAAAATGGGATTTCAGGCTTGGGGGCAGAGAGGAAAGAACATGGTAGAACATGGAGACCAAAAAAAAAAAAAAAAAAAGAACATGGAGACCATGTCCAGCCACCTTCCCTCAAAGCAAGGGGCCGGGGCTGCCACTCAGTGGCTCTCACAAAAGAAGTGATGAAGGTCTTTAGGCAGTCCTAAATGAGACTGAAGCTCTCGTCTTGATGATGATGATGAAGTGCCCGCCATCCCCCGGAGGCTCAGAGGTCATCCCCACTCCCCTGCAGGGCATCTGCAGCAGGGGGCAGAGGAGGGAGTGGGGAGTTGAGTCTGAATCTATGAGGGGCCAAACCAGACTAATAAGTCATCCGGTGTCCTCAGAGGACGCTCAGTCCCACCCTTAGCTGGGAGCATCCCAGGACTTGTTGCTTCACCAGAGGGGCTCAGTGTGCTCCTCCGTGACAATGAATCTGCATTGTGACATTCCTTGGGGAGGAGGCCAAACACAGCTGCAGCCTCCTCACACAGACCCCAGCCAAGCTAACTGGTCCCACTCATGGGCCACTGCTTGTAACCCATCTGCTGCCCCCAAGTTCTAAGTCCACCTGGGAGCCTGGGGTGGAGGGGTAGAAGCAGCCAGCCTGCCTTTCCAGACTATAATTTAGAGAGTCAGTGCTGCAATCAATTTGGTTACATAAAAAATGTGGTGTCCCTAGCTGTGGCCTTAATGTTCTTTTAATTCATCAGGACCAGTCGTGTCTGGGTTATAAACCTAATCAGGAGCTCAGCCTCCCTCACACTTATTCCCCCAGGCTTCAGCTAGAAAAGGAAAGAATGGAAAAGACATCCATTCCCTCCACACCCAGCCAATTAGCCAGTACTTTTCTTTTCATTTTTTTAGTACTTTACTTTTCAACCGTTGGTCCTTGTAAAAAGACAAGCCCTTGGAAGTCTTAGACCCGCCATCCCTGACTCGCGTGTGCGCTCCCACAGGGACCAGGGACCATCCAGGTAACTGACCTCTTTGGCTCCTTACCACATCCCATCACACCCATGGCGATGCTGGGGGTGCGGGGTTGCCCGACTAGTCCCACACGTTTTCCAGGGAGGAAGAGTCTGTAACTCCCTGGCTATACGTGGTTTCACCACTTTCCACTGAACAGTGCTGCCTGGAGGTTTCATTTTTCTGGTTTTCCGTAGGGGGCAGAGAGGACAGAGCAGGGAAGTGCACCATCGCCCCCCATCTCACCTCTCCTGGGAGGGGGACCCAGCTTCCCTGCGCCCTCCCCAGTGGGTGGCTTATCTTCAGTTTAAATGATCCCATCCTGCTCCCCCCCTCCCCCCACCACTAGCACTTGCACTTCCTCACACTTGAACTGGATTCCCCTCGTTCTGGTGAGGTCTTTGTCTTCACCAAGCTTTCCAAGGCTCTGCTTGTCATCAGAGCAAATAGAAAAGAGCCAGAGACAGGCGAGCCAGCCTTACCGCAGGCCCGGCCAGCTCCTGTTTCCTGCTTTCTGTTCTCACACGTGCCAACACTAACACCCCCCTGCTCTTCCCATCCTCCCCCCTGCACACGCCCACGTTTCTCCTCTGGAGCAGTTTCTATTGTTCCTAACAACTAAGCAAACAAGGATTAAACTCTCCACTGAAGAAGCAACACCTGCTTTACATATGGGCATTGAGCAAACAGTTGTAAAAACTTCCTTAGATGCAAAGTCCTGTTGGCAAAGATCTTGGTTTTCATTTTCTGATCTGATTTTGGGGACATACCAACTGCAACTGTATTTTAAAGTTTACCTAAATTAACATATTTCATACTAAAATCCACATAACTTTCAGATATTGCCTAGAAATGTTTTTAATCCAGAAGACATTAACTCATTAGATGGGGAGGGAAAAAAAAAAAAGAAACATGAATAAAGTTAAATATCATACAACCCAGGGCAGTGATGACCCCAGCGTGATTTCTATCCCAGCAAAAATGAGCTCCTCCAAGGAATACTTGACCTGGAAGACCCGTAAGAGCATTCTGGAACCGTGGGTGAAACCAAAGACTTCAGTGTTTCTGTTTATCCCAAGCTGGTGTGTGGGGTTGAATAGGAAAATTTCCCTGCAGCAGAACTCAGCCAGATGACTGACCAAATGACTCCTGAATTGAGTGAGTGTGTGTGCGATATTGTCTGGAGTTCTTGATTTTTATTTTTTTAATGATTTTATTCATTTGGCAGAGAGAGAGCACAAGCTGGGGAGAGAGGCAAAGGGAGAGGGAGAAGCAGACACCCCACTGAGCAGGGAGCCCAGACATGGGGTTTCAACCCCAGGACCCTGGGATCATGACCTGAGTCAAAGGCAGACGCTTAACCGACTGAGCCACCCAGGCGCCCCTGAAGTTCTGTGATTTTTTAAATGTAATAATAATAATTTCTTATTTGGAAAGAAAAAAAGTATACACTCTACACAATATCTTAGGTCTAAATTAAAAACCCCTGGTCTCCAGGGGCACCTGGGTGGCTCAGTGGGTTAAGCCTCTGCCTTCCGCTAGGGTCATGGTCCCGGGATCCTGGGATCGAGCCTCGCATCAGGCTCTCTGCTCAGCGGGAAGCCTGCTTCTTCCTCTCTCTCTCTGCCTGCCTCTCTGCCTACTTGTGATCTCTGTCTGTCAAATAAATAAATAAAATCTTTAAAACAAAACAAAACAAAACAAACTCTGGTCTCCAAAAGACCAGTGAAGGCCAGCTCCTCCAGGAAGCTGATTAAATGGACTGTAATTAATTATTCCCCATGCAAGGAACAAAACAATAAGTAAAATGGAGTCAAATAAAACTCTTAAATACAACAGAATGAGGAAGAGGGTGAAGGAGGACTTCCTATCTATAATTTTACACTCCTACAGGGGAGGCATTCTAATGTTTTCTGGACTATATTGGGCATATAAAAGAAATTCACAAAGTCACAAATAATAATCTCAGAATTTTATCAGATTCCAAGAACTAATTTATATATGGGGACTTCATCTTTTCACATTCTTCTATCTCTTAATTTGTCTGGAAATTATTTTCTTTCTCAAAAAAGGAATAATTTTAGGGGCACCTGGCTGGCTCAGTGAGAAAAGTGTGAGACTCAATCTTGGGGTCATTGGGTGTAGAGATTATTTAAATAAATAAAACTTTAAAGTTTTAAATAAATAAAGATTATTTAAATAATTTAAATAAAGATTATTTAAATAAATAAAACAAAAGGATTAATCATTTTAACCACCAGAATAGACAGGTCCTCCTTCCTCAGGGAAGCACCTGTCACACAGCTTCATGTCCTAGGTAAATCAGTCTGAGTGTTTTTTCATTCCTCTAATAGAGGAGATGATTCTTTTGGATTAGTCTGCCCAATGTCCAAACTGTCTCCTTCTCCAGCCACTTCCCCTCGCACTTTTAGTGAATCCAAAAAGAAGCAGGAGATGGTATGGGCAGAGATGTGCTTGCTTTCTGGAATGTGAAGAATGAGTGGCTCAGAACTAGAAATCATACAAGGGAAGGATGTCTTTTCTTCCCAGGGAGTGAACTTGGGCTTTGAAGCTACCCATCACTGGGGCACCTGGCTGGCTCAGTCGGGAGAGCATGTGACTCAACCTTGGGGACAGGAGTAGGAGCCCTACATTGGGGATAGAGTTTACTTTGAGGAATTAAAAAAAAACTTAAATCAAAAATACAGCTACCTGTCATCGAGGGGATGGAAAACAAGTCAGTTGAAAAACTTTCTGAATCATTAACCCTGGCCCTTTAATGTCCGTGTGTCCATTAAAACCCTCCATAAACTGGGGTGCCTGGGTGGCTCAGTGGGTTAAGCCACTGCCTTTGGTTCAGGCCCTGGTCTCAGGGTCCTGGGATCGAGCCCCATGTCGGACTCAGACTCTCTACTCGGTGAAGAGCCTCCTCCCCCCGACGCCCGCCTGCCTCTCTGCCTACTTGTGATCTGTCAAATAAATAAAATCTTTTTTTTAAAAAAGACTTTATTTATTTATTTGACAGACAGAGATCACAAGCAGGCAGAGAGGCAGGCAGAGAGAGGAGGAAGCAGGCTCCCCGCTGAGTAGAGAGCTGGATGCGGGGCTCGATCCCAGGACCCTGAGATCATGACCTGAGCCGAAGGCAGAGGCTTTAACCCGCTGAGCCACCCAGCTCAGCGCTGGTTGAGCGCTGGGTTGAGCACCCAGGCGCCCCTCAAATAAATAAAATCTTAAAAAAAAAAACAACCCTCCATAAACTGAGATTGTATCGTAGATGTGCCGTTGGTGTGTGCCCTAGCTGTGGGAGGGAAGCATCAGAAGCCAGAGCAGAGGACATCTGGGGAAGAAGCTCTAGGAAGGATATGCTCTTTGCTTGGGGGTTCCAGGGCCATCCGCTATCTTCCTCTTGGTCTTAAGTGCAAATCTGGAGCAAAATCTCATAAACTGCAGACTCATTGACTCATGTCATCATCACCCCAGTCACAAAATTTTACCACCACCAAGGATATTGTCTGCCAGGCACTGTGCTAGGGTCTGGCAATGTGGACGTGAGTATCAAAGGAGTTCAGAGCCTAGTTAGGATGGGCAGGGAAATAAGCAGCCACAGTGCCGGGAGTGAGACATGCGCGCCAGATGATGTACAGTGTACAGCATGGAAGCGGTAAGAGCCACCGACTCAACAGGGTGGGAGGGCGAGAACTAATGGCAGGCTTCCCTGATGCAAGAACCTTCGCTGCCTTCAGAGGAAGGGCTGGTTGTCCAGGTGGGCCACGAAGGGGAAGGTGCTCCAAGCAGAGACACCTGCCTGGTTAAAGAAGGTACCGAACTCACTGCAAATCTTCAAAGCCCACAAGTCAGGAAGCTGGGGACCTTGGGCACATTTCTTAACATCTCTAAAGCCTCCATTTCTTTCTCTGTTGGAGACTTCACCACCTACCTTAAGGCATTGTTGTGAAGATCAAATAATGTAATGTTTGTAAGCACTGACGGGAGTCTTAATAAAAGGTGGTGATTATTATTCTGCTTAAGGAAATGGAAATCACTCACTCCCCAGGAGTCTATGGAGTGAGGGGTGGCTTTGGGGAATCAAGAAAGATCAGGGGGGCAAAAGCAACATCATGATAGGTCTTGCAGATCAGGCTGTCTGGATTTTCTTCAGAGGCCACAGAAACTGTGAAGGAACACAAGAAGCGCAGGGCCAGTTTTATGTTTTGGAAAAACCACTCACTAGAGGGTAGGTTTGGAGATCCTGTAAGGTCCCTTCCCCTGCTGGCTTCTCAAAATAGGCAATATGGAAAGCAGTCACCAGTTGGGCTTCTGGAGCCCAGTTGCCATCTCAACTCGCCTCTCACAAGCCCTCAGGCAAGTTAGGTGACTTCACAGAGATGGGCTTATAGGATTAGTTAACTGAGGGGATCCAGCTCCTGGCACTGTACCAGACACCCTAGTAAGCACTCAGCAGTAATTATTGCTTCTGGCGCTAGGAGGCAGCAAAGAGGAGTCTCCTCGTTTGCCCCAGAGCACCTGAGTAACTCCCAGGGAACTTCAGTAAATCTAGAAGCCAGCTCCACTAGGGGAAAGTTCAAAAAGGACCCAGAACTCTGAGCCTGCCCCCCGCCTCCTAGGGTGCCGTGTTAGGTGCCAGCTCCTGTCTGTACTGAAGAGAGCTCTGTGTGTGTGCAGCTAAGCCCCACAGGCAACGCAGGCCTGCTGGGTCTTGCATGGGGCTTAGGAGCCACTGACCACAGCTTCTGGGCCCTCAAGGGCAGCGGATCTTGGGGCAGGTCCTCTTTCCGGTTAGGCCAGTCACCTGGAGACTCTCCATACTTATGCAACTTTCATCACTAAAGGTCTTGGTTTTCTTGTACTGACTTGGTCTTGTTGCCAGGAACACAATAAATCTGCCTGACCTCAGTCCTAAGGGGACTTGGCTAATGGTGGGCGGAGTTGCTGGAGGAGAGCTGAGGGGAGCCACTATCCACCCCCAGGAAGCTCCCAAGGGCAGGGTCCCTGCACACGGGCATACCGGGATGTTAATGAGGCAGCTGAACACCCAAACCAGTTTAGGAAAGAGAAGAATGTTCACTCACTCCTCTAAAAATAAGGCTTCTATAAGCCTCAGCCTACTGGTGGTGGGAAGGAGAAAACCCGCAGCATTGAAGGGCGGCAGCAGGTTTGCTGGTGAATTTTTAGGAAGGGCTGATGGCTTTGGAGAGCAAGAGGCTAGAGTCGAGAGAGCTTCTATTTTGTTTTTATGGGTCCAGACCCTGGAAGTAGGCTGTCTGGGTTTGAATCCTGGTCCCTCTATGTACCAGTTAGATGGCCTTCAGTCTTAACCTAAGTTCCAGTTTCTCATCTGTAAAATGGGTATGATAGTGCTAACTGCACTGGGATGTTGTAAAGACTAAATGATTTTATATATGCAAAGTGCTCAGATGAATGCCCGGCACATACTAAGGGCTGTGTTGGCCTTTATTATTACATGGCATTTCTTTGCCCGAAATGCTTCTTCCTCAGCTTGCCCCAGACGTACATCTTTTCTGGTCACATTGTGAATCCTTGCAGGTGCTAAGCAGACTCATGGGACCATTTCCCTCCTCCACTCACACAGCAGAGTGCGTGTATCCAAGCGTCCCACTCTTAGGTAAGACCTACTCCTACTCAGACGCTGGAACAATTTGCTGTCCCTGTTTGACTACCTTAGGTGGTGCTCTAGGTAGCTGTTGTTAAACCAAACTTGGGTGAGGGAGGGAGGACTGATGTCCCTGGGGATCTTGTAAACCAGTCTTAATTTTTTAAAAAATATTTTATTTATTTGAGAGAGATCACAAGTAGGCAGAGAGGCAGGCAGAGAGAGAGAAGAGGAAGCAGGCTCCCCACGGGGCAGAGAGCCCGATGCGGGGCTCGATCCCAGGACCCTGGGATCATGACCTGAGCCGAAGGCAGAGGCTTTAACCCACTGAGCCACCCAGGCGCCCCCAGTCTTAATTTAAAAAAAAAAAAGATTTTGTCAGAGAGAGCACAAGCGGAGGGATCCCCACTGAACAAGAAGCTGGATGTGGGACTCAATCCCAGGACCCCAGGATCATGACCTGAGCTGAAGGCAGACACTTAACCGACTGAGCCACCCAGGCATTCCAACCAGTCTTCATTTTATTTTTTTTTAAAGATTTAATTTATTTGACAGAGATCACAAGTAGGCAGAGAGGCAGGCAGAGAGAGAGGAAGCAGGCTCCCCACTGAGCAGAGAGCCCGAAGCAGGGCTTGATCCCAGGACCCTGAGATCATGACCTGAGCCAAAGGCAGAGGCTTAACCCACTGAGCCACCCAGGCGCCCCAACCAGTCTTCATTTTAAATGTGCTAAGCCTTCATCCTCAGCAAGGCGAGTTTGGTAAGGACATAGTTCAAGTGTCAACTTTTCACTTTTCCGAAGCCTTGCTCTCCTCTGGCTCCATCACAATTATGCATGCCCACTAGAGAAGAAACTGTTCACAAAGATATCTTTTACGCTAAACTTGGAGCTCCTCGGGTGCAATGTCCATGCTCTATCCACCCTGAGTCTATAAAACTTAGTGCAGGGCTAAGAATATAGGAGGTGCTCAATATGCTGGGCACATGATTAGGATAGCCAGAAGTTTAGGAATTTGCTCTGCCTTAGGTGGAACGAGGACCCAAAGCCTGGGCTTCGATCTTAAGTCTACAACTCAAGCTCTTCCTAAACAGCGAGTTAGACAAAGAACTGAACTTTGTAAAGGGGTTAACATAGCATTTGTCTGTGTCTGAAGGCAAGTTACAGAGAAGCAAAGATACGGAGAATGATCTTGAGTGTCTAAGCCTACCACGGCCTCCCCTCCAGTGGGCTCCATACCAGCTCTGGGAACCAGGTAGGAAAACAGCCCAATCCTGGTCCTCTGCTGCCCTCTTGTGTTGCTTATTAAGTAAGAGACATTCCTGTAGGCTTGTCCTGAGGTCCTGTGAAACACCCACTTTCCTCTCCAGTAAATCATGCTGCCCCACCCCATGGCAGCAGTGTATTAGAGGATTAATAGTAGAAGCAAGAAAGATAACTGTGATTGCCATTAGTTCAGCTAGGAAATAGACCGCTATCTTCCTGGGCAAAAGGCATAGGAATCCTGAATGTCCCTCCTTCAAATGATCTGGATGTGGAGCAAAAGAAATACTGAAGTGCTCCCTATTTCAAATTCTTTATTTATTTTTTTTAAGATTTTATTTGACAGAGATCACAAGTAGGCAGAGAGGCAAGCAAAGAGAGAGGAGGAAGCAGGCTCACTGCTGAGCAGAGAGCCCAATGCAGGGCTCAATCCCAGGACCCTGGGATCATGACCTGAGCTGAAGGCAGAGGCTTTAACCCACCGAGCCACCCAGGTGCCCTCCTATTTCAAATTCTAAAGCTAGCAATTAAGGGCATAATTTTGCATCACAATCCTGCCACCCACCCATACCCAGAGGGAAATATTACTTTGTTTCTGTTAGCAGGATTAATAGATGTAAAGCCCCAAAGAATACTATCTGGCAGTTTGTGCTGTATAAGCATTTTACTTATTTACTTAGATTTTTATTTTTTCGAGAGAGAGCATGCACCCAAGCAGGCAGAGGGAGAAGGAGGAGCAGGCTCTCCACCCAGCAGGGAGCCCCATGCGAGGCTGGATTCCAGGTCCCCAGGATCATGACCTGGGATCAGCTAAGCAGCTGCTTAGCCGACTGAGCCACCCAGGTGCCCTTATATAAGCATTTTAGAAAAGAACTTAGGAATGTGGTAGAGATCACAGCACTGTGGAAAAAGCAGGAGCCATATATTAGGATATGGGCTTGAGGTCTGGCTCAGCAATGGCTTCAAGCCTCATACAAATTCTATCCGTATTCTAGCTCAGCTCAAACCCTACACTCCCCAACTTCCTCAGTACTCAGTCTATCACCACCCAGCAGAGATAATGACCAGCTGCGATATCTGCTTCCGTGAGGACCCAGCCAGTACGGATTCACAGAAAGCCCTCAATTATACATGTCAGTTTCGTTATGGCCACTTCTCCCAATGAGGGTGGCCCTGAGGAAGAAACAAGCTTCCAATCAGCTCACCTCACTCCTCTGATCAGGCCAGCCTTTCTCTGGGGTTTTCCCTTATATCCCAATCCCTGCACCAAGAGGACCTTTGTTCCGAGTCTCTACCTTTCCCATTTTCCCTTGGATTTATAAAACTTATTCAAAAACGGAGCGTCGTGTGCAAGAAAGGACTGGAGCCTTATTGACTATTAAAAATAGCCTAATTTGTTTCCCTCCTTGTCAATCTAAGGAGGACAAACCTACATCAAAATGGCAGGAAGATCCATGGCATTTATGGAAACCGAGTAGCGCTCCCTGGTGGCCAAGCCTGGAGTGATAGCCAGGGTTTCCTGTAATAGTGGCTTCCTTCGGGGACATGAATCCATGTATAGACTAGGAAGTCTGAGAGCTTCCATATCCAGCCACACTTTTCAGATTTTATTTGACAGAGAGCACAAGTAGGCAGAGTGTCTGGCAGAGGGAGAGGGAGAAGCAAGCTCCCTGCTGAGCAGGAAGCCCGATGTGGGGCTTGATTCCAGGACCCTGGGATCATGACCTGAGCCAAAGGCAGCTGCCTAATCAACGGAGCGCCCACACGGTCTTATTCCTTCTTCAGACTCTCCTCTGCTTTGGTTTCTGGACACCACTTCCCTGGATTCAGCAAGAAGCCCCACTCTTAAGCTGTCCATTCCCCCCTTGAAGAATTTCTTCGGGTGGGATGACAATGGGGGTGGGGAGACAGCAACGAAGAGAGCATGAGAACAGGCTCGACACTCTCACCCACCATGCTCGGACATCTTGCAAGGCCTACGTGACAAGTATGAGAGGCCTGTGCCCATGACCTGCCTCCGTTCATGAAACTGAGGACACACACAGGTCTCTGGCAGGGCCAGCACTTCCATGGGACACACGTCTCACAACCATAGTCACAACAGAACAAATGGCCCACTGGGGACTACCACCCTTGGTCATACTTGCCCACTCCTCACCTACTGTCTGTGGAGACAAGAAGAAGGTGGGGGCTGGGGCAGAGGGTGAAGCGGGGTCACCAATGCCAGGAGCCAATATGCTGAGTTCTTTGAAACTCAAAAGAGCCCCAGACCAGAAACCAACAAACCACACTGAGGGATTGGTTCTTCCAGATCAGTCTCCTCACATTCCTAAGCCCACCTGACCTAGGACTGGCTTGCTTTAGTTTTCACACCTGTGAAATAGGGATACGTGCCACCTACACCTTGAGACGTGACCCTAAGGAACAGTGACCGTGATAGGGACTCCCTTAGCATTAAAGGAACAGAATTCTCTATGTGCTAACTGGTCAGTGGGCAGGGCCAGCTCCAGAGGCTAAAGGTCATCTCTAACAGCCTTCTCCCATCGGCTGAGAAAGCCTCACGAGAGCTGAACCAAGTGACTTCAAACACAGGATACACTCTGCCAGACCAAGTCTAGCTTAAGCTAAGCTTGTTGTACTTTCTGTAAAAGGCACTGGTGGTCTTGGCCTGAGGAGCGCTGGTAATTTGCTCTCTTCTGATCGCCTGTGGAGCTGCATTTGTTCCTCATCCTATACTAGCTCATCTGTGTGAGTAATTATGTTCTCATTACACAACCAATGAAATGTGTGAAAAGAACCTGTATAAAAACTAGACTGGGGGAGTCAGTAGAGCACATGACTCTCTACCTCAGGGTTGTGAGTTCGAGTCCCACATTAGGCATACAAGTGACGTGAATATTGAGATGCTTATAAAACTTGCTATTAAATTATAGGTCAAACTACAGACTGGAGAAATGAGTAAATTATCTAGAATCCTGAAGTCCAGTTCCTTCACAATGTCTAAATTCTTTATCCATTTTAAAAGAAGTCCAAGCTAGGGCTCCTGGCTGGCTCAGTCAGTACAACACACGACTCCTGATCTTGGGGTGTGGAGTTCGAGCCCCATGTTAGAGGTAGGGTTCACTTTAAAAAAGTCCAAACTGAAAATCATAGATCATTCATTATGATTATTGTGAATGAAGATCCCTTGCCTTCTAATCATAATTTTCCTCACTTTTAGAGTTTATTAGTGAGTTTACGTATTATAACTATGCTGTATGGCTAACTTAAATGTACAACTTTTTCACACTCAACTTTTTAACTGTCAAACTACCCATCCCAATCATATGTAAAAGGGGCTTTCTTTTGCTTAAATTCCCGCTAAAATCATGGTGAGAAACCACTGGCACGGGACAACAGGAGGAGTCAGTGCTTGAAAGTGCACTCCTCTCTAACTTTGAATGGGGGGAGACTGCTGGAAGCTGGATTTTTTTTCCCCCCTTTGGAGAGGGTGTTTTGGGGCATCTATTTTCAAAAAAATTAACTTTTGTTTCCTCAGAAAGGCAACTTTTTAATTTCTCTATTTTTCCATCCGAGGAGAAACAAATAGTCCTTTGGCCTCCACTCACCTGGAACAGATCAAATGACATCACAATTCCATCCCTCGATAGCAATGCAGCAGGTTGTCCTGAAAATAAAAGACATGTCCAAACCCACCATGTCCCAGCCCTCCATTCTATACAATTAACCCAGAGCCAGGACAGGGAGCTGGATGGCCTATTGCTGGGTTCCATTCATACAGACAAAAATGTAAAGATGTATTCCTATGTAAGCAATCATGATAACATGAAAACTTTACATAAATTTGGAAGACATGAAATATACACTTTACAAATTGATTCTTTATACTTTCGAAATGGATTTACAACAGTATTACTTTACACAAGTTCCTACTTTATACAATTATTTTGTTTAGGCAGCTTTTCAGTTAACATTTCTATTACAAGTTAGTTACACATGGAACCTCTCAGAAAGTTGGGAAGCCTGAGGAGCTACATGCAAGGGGCTGATGACAGGGGCAAAAGGTGTGAGGCCATCGCTCTGGTGCCCAGCTAGGAGCTGAGAAAGGACTCTGACTCTCATATGGACCTAAATCAAGGCACTGGAATCTTCAGTTTTCCTCAGCTCTTCTTCCCAACAGGTAAACTTTCATCAGAAGAGGACTGTGTTTTCTACATCAATATGGCAAAGAAAGGCCTTTTAATATAGGTTGACACCTATCATATAGACTAGCATAGTCAGATACTGAATGGTGATGGGTAAGGACTCTTCAAATACTTGTCGTTCAATTCTATCTCCTGTTACAAGCATATAATAGCATCTATAATCCATTCAAGTCTGTGCTATATGACAAGAAATCTAGGCAGGACTAAGCCCAGAACACCCATGAGCACAAAGTATCACTCAGTGCCTAATCCAAGCCAGAGGCAGGTCTGAATACAGTGCCAAATACCCAGCAAGATTATGAAAAAACAGAAGAGGCAGAAACCCATTACAAAAGGGCCTTCAGAGTTCAACAAAACGTAAAATGCAACACCAAGTTTTACCCCCTTTCCAGGTAGGCCTCCACTTTGTTCTCACAGTTATCCTGCATAAATACACGAAGGGTCATGTTAATTTTTAACAGCAAATTAAGTGAATCCCAGATACTTCTGTCAAAATGGAAGACCTAAAGTCTCAAGATCTTTATATAGCATTTTTTGAAGCTCTGTATGGCAGAATGAAGCACAGAAATGCAGGCTTTTACCAATCTCCACCACCATGGACAGCATCTCTGGATTTAGGCTAACCTTGAAATAGAAGAAAGAAGTTCCACCTCCAAGCATGCTGAAATGAAATTGTGAAAGAAGTCTAACTCCTTTACAGCTAGTCTAAATTACACAACCTTTCTCCAGCCTAAAGCCTACATAAGAAACAAGCCCTTTCTTGGGTCCACGTAAGAAATCCTCTAGTCTGATTTGGAAGAAGGAAAAACAAAAACACAAGAGCCACCGGCATGAGGCAGGGGCACTCATCCGCCCTCTGGTGCTGAGTTCACTAGACTCCTTACCCCTCCCGGCTCAGACTCTAGCTGACAGTCCTTCCTTCTCACACCTCATGCAGCTGCAGGACTACAGAGATGAAGCATCGGTTTCTCTGGTGTTTTCTCCTCTTTCTCCAGGTGCAGAAGTTTCTCTAGGACACAGGCCGGCTTCACAGCTAACACCCAGTAAACAAGTTTTCAGATAACACCACTCTGCAGTCGATCTGGGTACTTAACAGTGGGCAGGTGACAGCTCTCTCCAGCTCCAGTATCATCATACGTGAAAACATCAAAGACTCTCTCCTGGGAGAGGGGGGAGTAAATACACACACTCTTGCCCTTACCTCCTCGACTCAGAGAGGCAGAGAAGCTACCTCACCGGGAATGCTGTCGTCGGGGACTGTGGACAACCCATACATGAGGAAGAAAAATGAGGAGGGGGCACAGGAGGTACATACCAGATGGGCAAAAGCTCTCTAAAGGCAAAGGCTTTAACTGCAATGTATCCTTTTAGTGTATATTCTCAATGGAATTGGGACAGCTGGCATCCTGTCCCAGTGTCAGGGGTTCTAAGAATTCCGATACTTAAAAAAGGCCAAAGCATGATTATTCCAGATTGTCCTCTGGAGCCTCTTCTTCTCTTTTGGCCCCAGAACCCTCAACAGACAAGGACAGACATCACAACAACTGTGGGGAAACTGCAGACAATTACAAGTCATTCTTAAAGAGACTTAATTATTTGAATTGCATCAAAGGGGATATAGTACATTTAAATCTCTGCTACATCACAAATTGCTGTTTTTGTTTTCTTTTATTAAAGACCCACTAGTTCTACCCATCTCCTGGTTTATGGCTATAGAATGGGGGTGGTGGTGGTGGATAAGTATTACCAACAGAAGATGAAAACCCAAGCAAGAGTCAGCTCTGTTCACTAGAAGGCCTTGTTCACTGCAGAACAGAACCTTTTAGAAAAGAGAGGAGGAGAAAGGCTGTGGACTATGGACAACCAGTAACAACAGATAGAGTCAGAGACAGAGAAGGAAGTGTCGGAGGCAGAGCCTGCATGTTTACAAGCTGTCCCTTGACCCACACTTTCCCAGCCCTCCACAAGGACCATCTTCCTTAGATTTCCTTTTGACATCTTAACCCTAAACCAGGTTTTCCTGTCAATTCCAATATAATGAAGACATCATTCCCACAAGGAGGACTGAATTGAGGACTGGAATGATTTGCCACCATTCTGAAAAGCTTACTGAAAAGCATCATGGCTTTAAAGACAAGTTCTATTCCTTGAAGACTAGGTGGGGTTCTTTATTAGGAGAGACGGGAGGCATATGGCCCACCAAACAGAGCAGGATACAGAAGAACCGTCCACCGCTGCTGTAGCCTAGTTGGGCCGAGGCAAAAGCAAGCAACCCCCCTCTTGCTCTTCCAAGCCCACAAAGTAGAGGGGTGTAAGAAGCTGTAGTCTAATGGCTCTAAATAACCAGCATTTAGTGTTAAATTAGGACCAAGGATTTATTCCACAATATAAACTGCAACATTTGATACAAGCTACCAAAAAAATAGTAGGAGAGGAAGGAAGGGGCAGGGAAAAGCCAAAATACAGCTGTGGCAATTACTTACAGAGCAGTCTCTTTTCTACATCACTAGTTCATCAGTGACACTAGAAACTAGACATTTGTGTTCTGTACATCAACCAAATGCTAAAGCACCAACACACTGTTTGGAAGTTTGTTTTGTTTTGTTTTAATTCCAGCCACTGAAACCAACATAGAAGTTATTGCTTTGATAAATAAACCTAGTCTACCAGGAAAAAGAAAAGTGGATAAAGAAACAAACAAAAACCCCAAAAGTGAAAAACTTAAGTTCCCCAATATGGTAACAGAGTAAACAAGAGAGAAATTCCTCAAATGAGGATTTACAGGAATCTCTGGAGCCCTTCTGGGCACTGGAACTGAGTTGGACTCTTAAGCCGGTAAATCCCAGACAGAGGTAAGACTTTAATGCTGTACATGAAAAGGTGAAAGCTCCAATGCCTTCCAAATTGCTGGAAACCCCTGCAAAAAAACCAGTCAGCATTTCACACCTCAACAACCACAAACAGCTCTTAAGGAAAAAAATACAAAAAGTGTCAAAAAATTTTTTAGTTGTTTTTTCTTTTTTTCAAAGAGTTCTGGAAAAATGATCCCGTAAGGAATAGAAATAGCACCGTTTACAGGCTGGTCTGAATACCAGTCCTGTAGCTTTGCTGAGAAATTGAAGAAATCTTCTTGGTTGGAGTCCTGAATTACATTAAGTGGTTGGGGGTGGGGGGTGTTTGTGTTTGTGTTTTTATTTTCGGCTTGGTGCGTCCTTCACAGTACAGCGCACACAGATGTAGTCTTCTTTCTCTGCCATCTCTGGAGAAACACCAACACAGACCTGGTGAAACCACTGATTGCAGCTGCCATCACACTGGACCCAGTCCACCTGGTTACAAAGAGCAGGGAGACGGGGTTTTCAGAGGAAAAAATGTGATTCGAAATTGGGCAGGCCAGCCTCAAGATATTCAGGCCGTTTGCCACCAACGGCCACCGTCCCACCACTGGGACCTCCGGCACAACAGCTATGCCACATGAGTGTAGCTGGCCCACCAGCCAAAGCAACCAAGTCAAAGCCATTCTTCAAGTCGTGACTGCTTTGGGGTTAAGACAGCGCCGCCCTGTGATAAGTAAGCAAAAGGGCATTACATCAGCATCCCTCCCACCTTCTTAGCGCCGGGAGGTGAAAGCTGGAAGAGCAGGAAAAGGAAAAAGGGAAGAATAAGAGTTTCTTCAAGAGAAGGGAGAAGACTCAGGAACGATGTAAGAGCAGAGATATCAGTGGGGGAGGGCTGAGCAATCCATTCAGATCAGCTCAAAGCAGATAAGCAGGAGAGAAAGACCCAGCGAGATGAGGTGTAGCTTACAGGGTTTCTGAGTTAAGGGAAAACACGTCCTCTATGGCCCAAACCTCACTGACCTCATCTCCTTCTGGCTGCAGGCAGCTCACAGCTGGGCAGATGGCATCTTCATCCTCAGAGTCCTCCTGTTCGGAATAGGATGTGTCTGAGGGCAGGGAATGAGTTTCGGCAGAACGGACTAACTCATAGCTACGCTCTCTCTCTAACTTGAAACTGTTCATGTCCTTGGAGTGGCTCAGTTTGATTTTCTTCTTTTTGGGGGTCCGCATTTTTTTAACTCGATCCCATCGATCACTGGAGAGGCCTTCTCTTTCCAGGCGTCTCTTCAGTTTTCTCTCAAGACTGTTGATTCCGTCTCGCTTCCCGCGGCAGCACTCATTCTGGGTGGAAGATAGGCAAATTGGATTTTAGCAGTCCGCCTGTTACTCAAACTAGCGAAGTATTAGCTGTATGAGAAACCGGATGATCTCTCATCAACATTAAAAAAAAAAAGCCTGCAACCTGGGGCGCCTCACTGGCTTAGTCGGGGAAGAGCACTCGACTCTATCTGGGGGTGAGTTCGAGCCCCACATCAGGTGTAGAGGAGACTTACTAAAAAAAAACCCCAAAAAATCCAAACCTGCACCCTAACACCCCTGCCACCACGTCCCCTCATGTCCTACAGGACAACCTGTTTGGGTCTAGCTAACTTAACTGCTAGTGCTATCAAAAGAAAGAGTAGAAAAAGGAAATGTTAAAGACATGATTAGCTTTCAAATTAGCAGAAGATGGGGAGATGCCTACATTCTTCTCTTTGCCAACTACAGGAGTAAAAGACTACCATGTAGTTCCTACCTAGGTGTGTATGCTTATCCTCTTACCTACAGACTTCTAAGGAACCGTGCTGATACGTTCCTTCTTTAAGGACATACATCCCAACCCCTTAAAGAAATAAAGTGCCTTAACTGAATGCCATCAGTAATGGTGCTACACTACTATTTGGTATCATAATGAAAAATAAAATTCTAGGGGCACCTGGGTGGCTCAGTTGGTTGAGTGTCTGACTCTTGTTTTAGACTCAGGTCATGATCTCAGAGTCGTGAGATCGAGCTCCACATCAGGCTCCGTGCTCAGTGGGGAGTCTGCTCTCCCACTCCCTCTCCATTCTCTCTCTCAAATAAATAAATCTTTTTAAAATTTAAAAATATAAAAAAAAATAAAATTCTAAATGATAGTTGATAATGAGATTCTTTTCCCTACCCTGACTACATTCTTATCAGGAGTTCTGAATGTTGTAGGTCAGCTAGCTCACTAACATAAGAGTAGCAGCATCTTTAAGCTAAGACGTGGGACATACATGGTATCTATCCCCTTCAAGTAAGTCAGCACTCAAAACGGGCACCCTCAGTCTGATGACCCAGTCCTCACACCAGCTGTCCTGTTAGGATTAGAGCAGTTAAAACATTTGTTAAACATTAACTCCAAGATACTCTTTAAGTTTTGAAAGCTTTATACCAAAAGCCTTCCCAGATATAATTAGATTTTCATCTCTAGTCTTTCTCTTACAGAAAAAAAATTCTACTTCTAGCTATTATCATATGGAAATGATAAAAAGTACCATGCTAAAAGGAAAAAAAAAAAAAAAAAATTCACAGTCAAACTCCAGGATGTGAGGCCAGAGTGATGCCTAGCACCCTTCTGCTTGTCACAGCCTTAGGAAATGAGGTTGTGAGGTAGAAGTTTGCATCCTTTTCTGGATCGAAAACAGAATCCCATTCACTGAACTAATTAGATGGGATGACACTAAACATCATGCCCCCCACGCCAGGCTGTATTCCCCCGCTGCCCAGTGGACACTCACCTTCTCACTGCTGGGTCTAGCTGGTGAGCTTCGATCAGTTTGCGGAGCAGGGGCTGGCTTTGCAAGTAAAGTCTGGTAAAGTTCCTGAATTTCAGGAAGGGATACCTGGAGCAACTGGGCTTCCATCAACAGTTCATTCACTTCTGGACTAACACCTGTCAAAGACCACACCAAAGCGTAATGACAACAAATGGAGGGTGTTTCACATGGACGCGGACATGCAAGCAAAGTAGGACTAGCCCTCAAACCACTGCCACTCTTGCCTTGGGAAATTATATTCAGTTGAAGTCAGGTTCACATAATGTGTTTAAAGCCATAATATAGTAAGAGCCCAAACAAGATTTTCTCAGGCTTCTGATTACTGGGGAAGTACTAATTCTACACTGAATCCCTTCTTCACTCTCAATTACTGCTAACACGGAAGAGGCCATACATCTGCCTGGATAGCTTCTGCCTTCAACAGAAAGCAGGGAACAGGGCAAGACGTGGGCAGTCTGGGTGAACTGAGTAACTCCAACCCCATTACCAAACAAATACTATTAGGGCCTGACTAAGGGTCAGAACTCCCATTGTGGCTCCAGGCAGAACTCCTGGGGCAGCCATGTACACATAAGCACAGCGGACCCCTGAACAACAGAGTCAGGGGAGCTGCGTCCCTGCACAGCTGAAAATCCATGTTACTTTCAACTCCCCAAAACTTCATGCTAACAGCCTACTGTTGACTGGAAGCCTTACCAATAAAGCTGATTGACACATTTTGTATATTTATGTATTATAAACTATTTCCAGAATAAAGTAAGCAGAGGAGAAAAGACTATTCAGAAAATCACAAGGAAGAGAAAATATACATTTACAGTCATGTATTTATTGAGAAAAATCTGTGTTTAAGTGGACCTGTGTTGTTCAAGAGTCAACATAGAAAAAAAAGGAGGTAGGTTTCAAGTATAGATTATGTCTAAGATCACAAGAGAACCCATGACTTGGCATCTGACTGAAATGACTGGTATTTAAATGTCAGTTGGCACAGGATTAACCCTTTCGTCCCTGAATGCAATGTGTTAAAGCCTTTCTCTATTTGTTTTGCATTTATAAACCTTCAAGCATGATCATTCTCCTACCTTGCAAATAAATAGTAACCCATATCTGAATCTGAAGATAAAGTCTTTTTATGGACCCAAACAACAAAACCCTACTGCAAGATTACTTATTCTTACCCAGCCCTCCCCCCTCCTCCTCATCATAAATACAAACCATGGAGGGGGATACAACTTCGGCCAGTGGAGAAGGGAGAGTGTACATATGAGGCTTTGTTGTCCCAGTCATCAGGCAAGGAGAAGGATGTTGTGCCAGTAGGCTGAGACACCTAATGGAAGGAAAACATTTTATAGAAAGGCTTTTTCAGGATTAAAAATTCTCCTACTAGTCCAGGGAATGTAGTCTGGGTTATCAAGCAGGCAAATAGGAAAGAAGGACTTCAATTCCCAACTGAAAGAAGTCTCCAATTATTTTAGATCAAGCTAAATCAACTCATATCCAACAAGCCTTTAGTCTTCCTGGTTTTACCTGGACTGATTCCACAGAAATCAAGACCACCATTGGGAAATAAGGCATTTTCTTTGCATGAGAACAGATCATACAGCCTCGTATTCCCTATGTAATTCTCTTAACGAAGGCTGTAACACAATGAACACAGACATGTGCCCCTTTGAGCAAACCGAGTGAGGAACTGCCAGGTCTCATGCATGTCCACCTTCTTCCCTTCCTCAGTGTTTATTAAAAAGTGCTAGGAGAAACACTCCTTTGACTATGAACTAGTAAATAAGTTAAAAGAGTTATGTCTTCTCCTTTTATCAATAAAAGTAATCTTCTAGCCTATCTTATATAAAGAACATACATGTTTCCCCTGTAGGCTACCCAAATGACCACAACTCACCCTATGCAACAAGAATTTAATTCATCATTTGCTAAGTGCCAGGCACTGCCTGTATTTCACAAGCCTGGAAAGAAATGTAAAAGAAAACAAGGAAACATATATGATAGAAATCAATTTTTTTGTCTTTTATCTTTGGTCGGCTGAACAATTTAACTCATAATTCACTGTCTGTGTTAGTATAGCACAAGCAAGCTATGAGATCTCCAGCTAGAAAAATCTGTACAAGATCTGAAAATCGGGTCAAACTCGTAAGACGACTGAATACGGCCCTCCTGACTCTACTTTTCTGCTATTTCACATTCTTTTCCTGCGGCCACCTTCTATGGAAGAAGACAAAACACTCTGCCCACCCCAGTGATGGTCAGGAGAATCTGGCTTTTATAGCAGAAAGAGCACGGCTGGTACGAGACCCACTGCCTTTCCTCTGAAGCAACACAGCACTCAGACACTTCAAAACCTACTCCTTCCTCAAGGGGCAGTAAGAGACACAAGGCAGAAAGCCCCTTCCCCTCTAGTCAGTGACTTACACGAGAGGAAGCAGGGGGAAAAAAACAGGCAAGCAAAAATTCCAAAAATTCATGTACGGTAAGTATATAGCCCACAAAATGGGAAAATGTAGATAGCCACGTTATCTATGAAAAGGTGAAAACTGCTCTCCAGAAGCAGACTGCCTGAGAGACATCTTCCCAGTGCCGGGAGCAGAGGAAACGAAAACAACACGACCGGGACACAGAGGCCTCGGAGTGGAGAGCTGTGCAGTAAGCACTGGTACCAGTCAAGCCATCGCCAGGAGCAGCAGCCGTCCCAGAGCAAAGGTGCAGGGGAAAGGGACAGAGCTCAGCAGATCCCAGGAACTGGCAGAGACAAGCCCAGACTCACCTTATTTGTCTCGGCCACCTGTCCCGCTGAGGCCTGCCATCTGCTATACCACAGTCCCGAGCCCACTCGATCCTGCACAGACTTGAGGTTCCCTGATGAGAGCAGCTGCTGGGCTCTGTGCTGCCAGTTCACCGTTCTTTCGATCATGTATCGAAGTGCATCTCCCTCAGGAAGGCGAACGCGGATACGCTGCAGGGAGGCCAGCAGGGGCAGAATTTTCTCTAATGGAGGCTTCTCTGACCTCCGACAATGGGGACAAAGCCAGATTCGGGGGCCTTGTGAAATACCGGGTACCGCCACACAGCTCGTGTGGAAAGCACCCCTGCAGAGTTCACACTGGATCATGGGGGCAGCTGGGGCCTTCTGACACAGGCAGACTCTCAGCTCCGCGTCTTGGACAGGCGACAGCAGCTTCCCTTCATTGGCTAGTCTGAGAGACTGCAAGGCTTCCATTTCCCTTAGGCGAGCTTCCCCAAGTGTTGCCATCTAAAAAGGAGTTACCAATCAAGGACAATGTCAGAGAGATTAGGCTCTCTCCCAGGTCCCAGAGTAGATGATCTACCTTTGAATCCTGGCTCCATCTCACTGAGCTGTGGGAGTGGCCCTGGGCAGCACATTCCACTGCAGCTCAATGTTCACATGTATAAAATGGGGTTCACAGCGGAGCCCACCTCCCAGGGCTGCAGGGATGATTGCAGGGCAGCCGCTGTGCCTGGCACATAGTGAACAATGTGAGCAATGACTGAGCACACACTACTACTAAAGTCTAACTTCCTTGAACATTTACTTCTCTTAAAAGAAGCAGGCTTCTCACACATCTGCATGCTCTAATTCCCGGGGCTCTCCATGTTTTCGTAGTTCCATTAGCTCCTGTCCTTTTAGAGAGGCACTTTGGGTAGAAAAGTCTCTAAAGCAGCCACTACACAACTGGTAGTTTATGCCTCCTATGATCTTTAACATTGAGGCCTTTATGTGTGCTGAACACAGCCATTGTAGATAATGAACCTGGATACCTCATGAAATAATTAAATAGAGAGCACTTTATCAGACTTTACTTACACACATGTGCACACGCACATGTCCGTGCTAGAAAATAAGCTCAATGGAGCACAGACAAAAGCAAGTTGCTTTTGTGCAGTGTGTGGCAGGTATATTCAAATTGGAAAATCTTTCCTCCCTATTAATACACGAGCCATGTCCCAGAACAGTGGGGAGCTTAGTTAACCTGTATAAGTGACTTGAAAATAACTCATAAACAGAAGCAACTTCACAGTAAAAAGCTGAGGTGACACTGAACATATTCCTGAACGATATTTACAAGATGTCCATAATTAGAACCTTTATATGAACGGACTAAGCACCTACTATATAAGCTATCCAATACATAAACAGGTCCAGGCATTACAGATTTATCCATTATGCACCATGAAGTAAAAGCTATTTAAATGTGATAAACTAAAATCACTGGCTACGTCAAGAGTTAGCTGCTACCACCTTGAACTTAATACCCAGTTTCCCCTATAAAAGGCTGGACCACCGTAGTCCTCCTCCAGCACTTCATTGATACAGAAATATAGATAAATGGAGGAGAAAGTGTAGACTTTTTTTAAAGATATTATTTATTTATTTGTCAGAGTGAGCGAGCATAGGCAGAGGCAGAGGGAGAAGCAGACTCCCCGCCGAGCAAGGAGCCCGATGTGGGGCTCGATCCCAGGACACTGGGATCGTGACCTGAGCCTAAGGCAGCTGCTTAACCAACTGAGCCACCCAGGCGTCCCGAAAGTGTAGACTTTTATTTTTTTTATTTTTTATTTTTTTAAAGATTTTATTTATTTAATTGACAGAGATCACAAGTAGGCAGAGAGGCAGGCAGAGAAAGAGAGAGGAGGAAGCAGACTCCCTGCCGAGCAAGGAGCCCGATGTGGGACTCGATCCCAGGACCCTGAGATCATGACCTGAGCCGAAGGCAGAGGCTTTAACCCACTGAGCCACCCAGGCGCCCAAGTGTAGACTTTTAAAACTGAGCTCTCCCTTCTAGAAACAGAAACTACAGGCTGTGGGAACCATTCCTTTCCCCAATTCTATTCCCAAATCCTTAAAATGTTAACCTGTCACAGTTAAAACCATTCCCAGTTATCACACCCACCCACCATTAGACCCATTATGATTCACCAGATGAGGTGCCCTGAGTTGTAAGGCCAGAATGAACTCTCCATTATCTTTTTGGAGAGGGAAAAAAAAAAAAGTATGAATGATTAGGAAGAAACAAAAAGATTTAGAAGTAAATTAGGTAACAAACCTTTGGCATATTTTTTTAAAAAATCAACTGTTTCTGTAGACAAAAACAATGTACAGGCAATATATACATGGGTTATGTGATAAGGTGCCTTCCTAGAACTCACAAATGGAGAGCCGGCAGCTTGTCTTTCAGAGTTCTACTATGAAGTCAACAAGTAATGTTTGAGTTCTTAAGCCACGGCTTCATACACTAGATGGGCAGAGACTAGACTCTGAAAGATAGAGCATGCAAAGTTCAAGAAAATGGCTTTACAAAAACAGACCACAGAAATAACAGTGGAAAGCAGCACCTTAAAAAAACCAGAATGAGGGGCGCCTGGGTGGCTCAGTGGGTTAAGCGGCTACCTTTGGCTCAGGTTGTGATCTCAGGGTCCTGGGATTGAGCCCTGCGTTGGGCTCTCTGCTTAGCGGGGAGCCTACATCCTCCCCCACCCCCCGCGCTTCTCTGCCTGCCTCTCTGCCTACTTGTGATCTCTCTGTCAAATAAATAAATAAAATCTTAAAAAACAAACAAACAAATAAATACTGAATGATGCTCAAGCAGCAGAATCTGATTAGAATCTGACTCAATACACAAATATGCCCTAAGGAAATGTGTGTCAAAATACATAAATCAAGGCAATCCCATGTCAGTCACCAGAGAAGTCAGACAGCTACAAAGGAATGGACTGGGAAGAAGATGACCAGGGACTGAACCCATCTAGTCCAGTCCTTGAAGATGGAAGAGCGGGGAACACTTTGTGCCACTTAAAGCACCCAGACGGGACTACATCCAACTAAAAGCTTCTGTACAACAAAGGAAACTAACAGAATTAAAAACTGACCTTACAAAACAGAAGAAAATACTGGCAAAGCACATACTGATAAGGGGTTAATATCCAAAATACATAAAGAACACATACAACTTAACAGTAGAAAACAAACACAGGCAGAGGATAGGAGTATTTTTCTAAAGAAGACAAAGAGGACACAGGTACATGAAAAGGTGGTAAACCATGAAATTGCAAATCAGAACCACAATGCAAGATTACTTCACACCTAGCAGAATGGCTATTATAAAAAATGCCAAGAAGTAACACATGTTGGTGAGGATGTGGAAAAAAGGGAACCCTGATGCACTGTTGGTAGGAACGTAAATCAGTGCAGCCATCCTGGAAAACAATATGGAGGCTCCTCAAAAAATTAAAAATAGAACTACCAAATGATCCAGCAATTCCACTTCTGGGTATTTATCTGGAGAAAAGAAAAAAACTAACTTAAAAGTTAGTTTTAACTAAACTGCACCCCCATGTTCACTTTAACATTATTTCTAGTAGCCAAGACATGGAAGCAACTTAAATGTCCATCAGTGGATAAATAGATAAAGGTGGTGTACGGAGGTGCCTGGGTGGCTCAGTGGGTTAAGTCTCTGCCTTCGGATTGTGTCATGATCTCAGGGTCCTGGGATCGAGCCCCGCATCAGGCTCTCTGCTCAGTGGGGAGCCTGCTTCCTCCTCTCTCTCTCTGCCTGCCTCTCTGCCTACTTGTGATCTCTGTCAAATAAATAATTAAAATCTTAAAAAAAAATGTGGTGTATGTATATATAATGGACTATTATTCAGCCATTAAAAAAAAAAGGAAATCTTGCCACTTGCACCAATACAGATGGAATGTACTGCGTTAGGCTAAGTGAAATAAGTCAAAGACAAACACTGTATGAATCAAGGAAAAAAAAAAACCCAAAAAACAAAAAACAAAAAAACAAAACCCACAGATATAGAGAACAAATTGGCGGCTGCCAGAGGCCAGGGTTTGGGAGTGGGCTAACCGGGTAAAGGCAGTCTAAAGGTACAAATTTCCTGTTATAAAAGAAGTTCTGAGGATATAAGGTACAGCCTGTTGACTACAGATAAAACTGTACTATACTATATACTTGGACGTTGCTAAGAGAGTAGATTTTTTTTTTAAAGATTTTTAAATTTTTTTATTTTTTATTTTTAAAATTTTTAAGAGTGCACAAGTAGGAAGAGTGCCAGGGAGAGACAGACGGAGAAGCAGGCTCCCCACTGAGCAGTGAGCCAGACGCGGGGCTCGACCCCAAGACCCTGGGATCATGACCTGAGCTGAAGGCAGCACTTAACCGACTGAGCAACCCAGGCACCCCAAGAGAATAGATCTTTAAAGTTCTTATCATTAAAAAAGAAAAAGTCTGTAACTATGTACACCTGAAACTAACAATGTTATATGCCAATTATAGCTCCATAAAAGAAAACAAAACAAAACAAAACTAAGCATCCAAATCACCTATCTTCTTTTGTCCTAATACTATGGCTCACTAAACATGAGCTAGACTCTGCTTCAGCTCCTTATGATGATATCATCTTTGAATCAACAGTGCTTACTAAAATGCAGTCGGACACAAAGGTATCCAATACACTTTTCTTTTTTAAGCATGTGTGTTTGTGTATTTATTTATTTTTACTTAGTAAGCTCTACACCCAACATGGGGCTTGAACTCACATTCACATTTGACAATTTTCAGAAAGTCTTTCTGGTAAAACGGAGTACTTTTAAGGTTATCCTTTTACATGACTTACCAATATCCCTGTGAACAAGAAAGGGTTAGAAATCATCATCCCTAGGTGACAGAGAAAGAAGAAGAAAAAGCCCACTACGTACAGCTGAAGCAGTCTCCTTGCTTTCACTTAAAGCTCTCTCCAGGTCACTCAGACTCTCTAGTTTGGTGCTTTTCTTCTTTCCACTTGGTGAGGGCTCCTTGAACTTTCTCTGCTTCCTCTTCAATCCCCAAAGGCCAATGTCACATCGAGGACACAGCACCTAACGAGGGGCAAAGCACAACAGTAAGATGGTTTCAGATTAAGCCTTAGGAATAAGCCCCACAATAAAACCCTAAGCAGTGGTTAGGATGGAAACTTCTTATCTAACATTTCCTGTCACATGCCGCCCTAAAGTCAGAAAACTCTCCTCTACAAAGGGAGGGCCGAGGAGGGAGGGAATGAATTTCACAAAAAAGACTGACTTTGATTATAGATCAGATGAAACAGTCGTTAAGTTCAACATGATATTTACCAATTCTAGTCATAATGTACCACCAGTATCAACTACAAAAAATACAACAAGTGCAACTCCAGCACTTCATGAGCGGTGGATGAGACCATTTATCAGGCTTATTAAATGCAAATGTTGCAGCATGGCCAAGGTTGGAAGTCCAATTTCAACCAAGATTGAGAACTTCAATGAGAAAAATGTGCTTCTTTAGACACTGAATGCTATCCCTAAGTATATCCAGATGACATTGAAAGGTTATTTCACTGGAAGTTTAGAAGAATCTCCCTGGCTCTACTGAAAAAATAACTCCCAGTATGTAGACCGGTCAGTGATGCCACCTTTGTAAGGGAAGGGACTGCATGTTCTATAAGCTACGAGATTGAAGGTCTTGTAGGTGGGCTGGTTGCAAACTTACCTCTAAGAGAGAATATGGAGAATTCTCAGTCAAGAATGTATTAGCAGCACATTCTTTCCAAGCCTGAACCTCAGCTACTAGTAATTCCAGTCTTGGTAAAGAATTCAGATGTACCGGGATAGATCGGCCTCGGGTAACAAGTTCTATGAGTGTGTCTAATACTGGCACACGTCCTCCAACCTAATGAGTCAAGAAAAATTGTAGCAACTTAGAAAAAAGAATACTTCTCTGCAAAGTGGGAAAAGCACAATTCAGAGTAGACCTACTCCATGATCTCAACATGTTAATTTCATAGAGATGGACAAAATTTGCCAGCTGACCAATGGCAGTGGGGGTGTGGGTGACATGTGTTCCTTCACTTAATGCTTTTTTTTTTTAAAGATTTTATTTATTTATTTGACAGACAGAGATCACAAGTAGGCAGAGAGGCAGGCAGAGAGAGAGGGAGGAAGCAGGCTCCCTGCTGAGCAGAGAGCCTGACGTGGGGCTCGATCCCAGGACCCTGGGATCATGACCTGAGCCAAAGGCAGAGGCTTAACCCACTGAGCACCCAGGCACCCCCCTTCACTTAATACTTTAAAAGAACCTAGTTTGTACCAGTTGCCAAGGATACAACTATGAACATGACATACACTGTAATCTCTTGTTGACTTTTTTTTAATTTAAGATTTTATTTATTTATTTGACAGACAGAGAGATCACAAGCAGGCAGAGAGGCAGGCAGAGGGAGAAAGGAGGAAGCAGGCTCCCCCGCTGAGCAGAGAACCTGATGCGGGGCTCGATCCCAGGACCCCAGGATCATGACCTGAGCCGGAGGCAGAAGCTTTAACCCACTGAGCCACCCAGGCGCCCCTCTTGTTGACTTTTAATGGCCTTCTAAATCCAATTGTCATCTTGATCCCTACAGATAGCCTGAAAAAAATTCAAGAGAAATGCAGACTCGCAGTAACTCTAAAGGTTTTCACACAGACTTACGTTGATAAAAGCAACAGTATTTTACTCCAATCCACCCAATGATGAAGTAGCTCAGTATAAATTATTCAGAAAACTAAAAGAAGGCAAAAAGTCCCATGGTTCTCAAAGGTTCATATGCATTTAGAATCAATCGGAAGCTTAAGTAAGTTTCCTGGGCCCCATCCGCAGACATTCTGATTCGGGTCACCAGCAGAGAGCCCATGAATTTGCATTTCTTAACATGTTTCCAGATGATGCTGATGCTCTTGATACTGAGACCACATTTAAGATTTTATTTATTAATCTGAGTGAGTGAGCGAGCACGAGCAGGGAGAGGGGCAGAGTGAGAGGGTCAGAGAGAAGCAGATACCCCACCAAGCAGGAAGCCCAATGCAGGGCTCTATCCTAGGATCCTGGGATCATGACCTGAGCAAAAGGTAGAAGCTTGACTGACTGAGCCATCCAGGTGCCCCTTGGGACCACCTTGAGAGTGAGAGACCCAAACAGGAGAAGAATAAAAACATTAAGTTGGGGGTAGGGAGCACTGGTGTGCTTGTTCTTTTCTTTCTTTTTTTTTTTTTTTTTTAAAGATTTTATTTATTTGACAGAGAGAGATCACAAGTAGACAGGCAGGCAGAGAGAGAGAGAGAGGGAAGCAGGTTCCCCACTGAGCAGAGCCCCCGATTCGGGACTCGATCCCAGGAACCTGAGATCATGACCTGAGCCAAAGGCAGCGGCCCAACCCACTGAGCCACCCAGGAGCCCTGGTGTGCTTGTTCTAATACAATGGTAAATTCTAGCCTCACTAAGTAGTCATCCAAATAGGTCTCCTGACGTGATGCAATACAAAGTATACAGTATCACCTGATTATTCCAAGTAAAAAATATTTAACTTCAACCCATCAACTCTTTGAAACTAATTTCCAGTTTATAGGAAATACCAAAGCTAGAACACACCATAAAGAAATAATGAGACAAATCCAGAAGGCAGAACTCACCACAGGGTGACTATTCTAGACAGTGACATGAAAGAAAGAAGGCTCGAGAAGAAACCACCACAAGACTCAAAGAAACTTAAAGCCATATGTCGGTTAGGTGCAACATGTGGTGGTAAACGAGATAAACAACCAGAAGGGACATTTTTGGGGAAACTGGGGAAAACTGAACATAGACTAGCAACTTGTTGTTTCATTGCTTTTGATATTTATTCTTACAGGCTGGAACTGTAAGGGCATAAATGTTCTGTTAGACACTTAAAAGAGGTGACTCACAAATTATATGCTGTCTTTAGTATTTAAATTAGAAATAAATGCCGGGGCTCCTGGGTAGCTCAGTGTGTTAAGCCTCTGCCTTCGGCTCAGGTCATGATCCCAGGACCCTGGGATCAAGCCCCGCATCGGGTTCTCTGCTCAGCAGGGAGCCTGCTTCCCTTCCTCACTCTCTGCCTGCCTCTCTGCCTACTTGTGATCTCTGTCTGTCAAATAAATAAATAAAATCTTAAATAATCTTAAATAAATATCTTAAATAAAAATCTTAATAAAATCTAATGAATAAATAAATAAATAAATAAATGGACTGCTTCCTATGTGTAAAGTAGAGTACTGACTAACACTGTAAAGTACACAACCCACTAGGTACGGAAGAGACTCCGTGCTGCTCATCATGTCTCTCCGTTAGTCCTTAAGTACATGGTACAAGTAAAGGCCAGGCTGTTATTTTAGGAATAGAGCAAGACTTGCTTTTTGTCCTTGTGGGCACTATGGAAAACACAGTACTAAGTAGTATATACATTACAAAATATAAACAGAGGTAGCCTTCTGAGAAGTATGTCCTCCTCCTGATTCCACATGCTCATCTCTCCTTACTGCAATGACCTCACCCTGCCTTTCTGGTTGACACCAATTGTAAGTAAAAAAGGGGACCGCGACTAAACCTAATCAACAATATCTCCATCTTTAACAAGAGCTTGCATCTAAAACTCCCATTAAAGGGAGTACCTGGGTGGCTCAGTGGGTTAAAGCCTCTGCCTTTAGCTCAGGTCATGATCTCAGGGTCCTGGGATCGAGTCCCGCATCGGGCTCTCTGCTTAGCGGGGAGCCTGCTTCCCCCCACCACCGCCTGCCTCTCTGCCTACTTGTGATCTCTGTCAAATAAAAATAAAAATCTTACAAAAAAAATAAAAAAATAAAACTCCCATTAAGGAAGTTTATGTACACAGTACATAATTTTTTTTCCTTTGGCTAGCTGGGGTCACCCCTTAATTAGCTAATAATATCTATCAAACAACAATGTTTTCTCTCTTCCCTTTCAACTAGAATAGACGACCAGATGTTTTGTTGCCAACATCTGGCTAAAACTGTCTGGTTTGGCATTTCTTGTTAGCAAAATTTATCAATTAGCACTACTTACAATTAGACAAATATTCAGAAAACCAGGTAGTATTTTTTATTTTTAGAATCCAATGGCTTCAGCAAAACACAACTCGAGACTCAGAATGAGATAAATTTTTAAAAACCTAGCCTATTGAAGAATTCAACGATCTTTTTCCTCAATAGTTCCGTAAGACTGACTTACGACAATTACAAAGACAAAAGCAAGACACTACCCACCAACCACTTTTCAAATGAAGCTATCCAACTGCAACTGGGTAAATCACAGACTACATTTTGTCTGTACCTTAATAATGCTACAAGTGAATTTAACTCTTTTCTAAAGTACAGGCAAGTCATTAAATATAACATCTAGCACGTACACTTAGCGCTAATTACTTTGGAACTTGTTAAGTTTCATCTCTTTTGTGGGGTGAGGAGTCACTGTTCTTTACGTCACTACTTAGTGAGGGGTACCGGAGTGGCTCAGTTGGTTAAGTGACTGCCTTTAGCTCCGGTCATGATCCTGGAGTCCCCAGGATCGAGTCCTGCATCAGGCTCCTTACTGAGCAGGGAGTCTGCTTCTCCCTCTGACCCTCCCCTCCTCTCATGCCCCCTTCTCATGCGCTCTCATCTGCTCTCTCAAGCACTCCCCGGTCTCTCATTCTCTCTCTCACAAGTAAAATCTTAAAAAGAAAAAAAGTCACTACTTGGTGAAAAATTCTGGGCCTTGTGGCTTACTTTCGCCTTGTAATCATATAACCAGACTCAGTAAATCTGCTACTCTTGTCTGTACTCTAAGTTGTTAACAAGCCAACAAGAGACAACTGTACTCAAAGATCAGAAACTACCTTTCTCCCACTTCCATTTTTAGCTTTTTCTTCGAACCTTAAACAAGTACTTAAGTTTGTTAAGAAGAACCCAAGCTCCCAGAAAAAGTTGGTTGAATTATCTAAACTTTAAATATTTAAGCCAACTGGTCAGGACAACAGTTGGGTAAGTATATCTATATAAGGCTGAATAGAAAAAATTATTAATCTGGCCAACTGAAAACAATCTGTATGGTGAGATTCAACACATTATCTTTTAAAAATTTTAAATTATTACTCTTCATAGATGCACCTATACATGCAACTTTTTTTTTTTTTTTTTTTTAATTTGATGGAGTGAGAAAGAGAGCACAAGCAGGGGACGTGGCAGGCAGAGGGAGAAGCAGACTCTCTGCTGAGCAGGGAGCCCAATGTGGGGCTCGATCCTAGAACCCTGGGGATATTGACCTGAGCCGAAGGCAGACACTCAACCACTGAACCACCTAGGCACCCCAAGACATTTTTTTCTTACACCAACCTGCAGGGCCTCCACATCCTGAAGCCAATCCCTGGCTCTCTGCACCGAGTCTTTGAGAGCTGCACCATTTGGCAGATATGCGGGGATCTCCTCGATCTCCTTAACTGCCGTAGCAAGGCTGTTCAACGAATGCCGAGGCCTAAAATATGAAATATAGGAACTATTTAACATTTTATATTGTGGTTCATTTTTCTTTTCCTTTTCTTTTTTTTTTTTTGTGGTTCGTTTTCTTAAGGCTTACAAAAGAAACTAGAAAGTCATTTAAAAAGAAATTCAGGATAGCAAATAATTTTTTTTCAAATGTCAGTAACTACTAGATATCCAACCACGAGTTTCAAATGTCTGCATAAAACTTTAGAGCATCAAAAATAAAGGAAATAATCAATATAAAGCATTTAAGTTCTACCTATTCCTGAATTTATGCTGCTATAACCACAAACTTTTCATTCGCAGACGATAACTCAATGATCATTTACTGTGTTGAATTACATACACTGTTAAGATTCATACAGTTTCACTAAGGAAATAAATTTAAATTCTCTAGGGTATCAACATACCAAAAGCATAGTATCAAAAAATGTGCTCTCTACTCAAAGACCACTATTTTAGGATTACAGAAGAATGTCTGTAACCATGCATTTTTTTGGTACTTTATGTCATCAATTGGACCAGTGAAGATCTATCAGACAGAAAGCAAAACTAGGGAGGGCCTGATCTTTCTCTCAGATGGTTTACCTGAGTCTAATCAAATCTCTCTAACACAGGTAAGATGTTCCGAGTTACTACCCAACAGCAAAAAAGTACATTCCTACTCCTGTTGGGAATTACTGGCACTACCTTCATTTTACAGAACAGTGCCAGGAAGTAAATGTCTTCAACTCAAACATTTCAAGACTCCTTGGGAACTTACTAGCTGTGGGTTTAAACAGTTTGCTACTTATTTGTAAAACTCTTTCTTCTCTTGAAGATGGATGGTATCATCGGGGTCCCAAGAAATTTCAAACATTCCCCTTTGAACCATTCATTTCACAATCAGGAAAGTAAGAAAAAAATTAATATTCTTTTACTCGAGTTCCAAAGCAGCCCCAAACATCTCAAATATTTCTACATGTATCCTACACCTATATCTGCAGCTTCTGAACACTGGTGTGCTCTACTGCTCTAAGATGGGACGTATTACCCAACCTTCCCCAAGACAAAGAGGTGGCTTTGCTTTTTTACCTGGCCTTGAGAAGACTCTTGGCTTTGTCATCCCAGTGCTCTGACACTGTGAGCAGTTCCTGAAGCCGGGCCATTGCTTTCTCCACTGCTGAATATGGGGCCAGACCCACCCCTAGGTCTATGAGACGTCTCATATCATCTAATGTAAGGGAGCTGGGGTCTAGGCAAGCTTGCTGCACCTCTTCTAGCCAACGGGCCTGCTCCAGACGGATACGCATCTCAGCAAGCTGTGGAAGTTCAACGTCAAATTCAAAGCTGACATCCAGCAAGTCTTGCAGCTCTGCAGCACTGGGCATTTCCTCAGAGAGCAATTTCTGGCTGTGCTGTTGGAAATCTTCTACACGATTCAAGAGATCCTAAAAAAACACAGGTTGTTCTATCAAAATAGCAATTTTAGTAATTGGATTCTTTCGTACTTAGAATCTTCAAATCACATTAAATGGGACTCTTCCATCTCATAGGATTTTAGCAATAGTACGGGTAAATGACAGAATATATAAGCCAAATGAAAACTAAAAGAAGTGACTATAACAGACCTTTTACCTACTGCAAAGAGTAGCAGATGGTTACTTTTAAGGTAAAAATTTCCAACTTTAACTCTCCTTTGTAGGCCTGTTACAATCTCTTTATACACACACACAAAACACTCAGCAGGTTATTAAAAACATCTGCAAATAGGGTGCCTGGGTGGCTCAGTTGGTTGAGTGACTGCCTTCAGCTCAGGTCATGATCCCTTGGCCCCAGGATCGAGCCCCACAGCCCCAAGATCTAGTACTACATCTGGCTCCCTGATCAGCAGGGAGTCTGCTTTTTTCTCTGACCCTCCCCACCCTCTCATGCTCTCTCACTCTCTCTCAAATAAATAAAATCTTATAAAACAAAAACAAAATCTGCAAATAAATGTACAAATTAACCACCCAAGATGACTTAATCATGTCAGTTGAATTGATTTACAAAACAGAGGATTACCAAAGTACTTCCCCACACATCTCTAAGAGTTACCTTTAACAAAGGTGTTTGGCTGAGGACACATGGAAGTGCATACAGCTGTGTCACAAACTGTCGGAGCTCATTCACTGTCAACTGATTTTGGGATTTTCCACCACCAGATCGGTATCTATAAAGACAAAGGCCCAAGAAGCCATGAGAACATGATACATTCATCATTCTCAGATTCAGTGTCACAGGAATACAGGATGGAAGGAAAAACTAGTTAAAAAAGGTTTCCAAGTTTAGCCACCAAAGAGTCCAAACTCAAGCAGAAGTATATACCTAGTCTGTCTTTTGCCATTAAGCAGCTGCTGTGCGACAGAGGCACACTTCTCTGCATCCTGCGTGACTAAGCGAAGGTGACGCAAAAGATCATTGTCTGGGAATTTCTTCATTTCAGATTCTTCAATTAAAGCCTTAAAGCTGACAAGACCTAGAAATAAAGAAAAGGTCATTTTTTTTCTGTGATCATTATTGTTTATTACGAGTGATATGAAATACAGGAGGAGTTTGTCATTTAATTTTTATTTTTTGGCTAAGGGTGGAGTGTTTTTATTTACTTATTTTTTAAAAGTTTTATTTATTTATTTAAAATTTCCCCTGGCACTATTAATTTTATATTTTTTTATAAACATATAATGTATTATTAGCCCCAGGGGTACAGGTCTGTGAATTGCCAGGTTTACACACTTCACAGCACTCACCATAGCACATACCCTCCCCAATGTCCATAACCCCACCATCCTCTCCCTACCCCCCTCAGTTTGTTTTGTGACATTAAGAGTCTCTTATGGTTTGTCTCCCTCCCAATCCCATCTTGTTTCACTTACTCTTTTCCTACCCCTCGAATCCCCAACGTTGCATCTCCACTTCCTCATATTGGGGAGATCATATGATAGTTGTCTTTCTCCGAATGACTTATTTCGCTAAGCATAATACCCTCGAGTTCCATTCACGTCATCGCAAATAGCAAGATTTCATTTCTTTTGATGGCTGCATAGTATTCCACTGTGTATATATACCACTTCTTCTTTATGCATTCATCTGTTAATGGACATCTAGGTTCTTTCCATAGTTTGGCTATTGTGGACGTTGCTGCTATAAACCTTTTGGTGCACGGGCCCCTTCGGACCACTACGTTTGTATTTTTAGGGTAAATACCCAGTAGTGCAATTTTTAGGTTGTAAGGTAGCTCTATTTTCAACTTTTTGAGGAACCTCCATGCTGTTTTCCAGAGTGGTTGCACCAGCTTGCATTCCCACCAACAGTGTAGGAGGGTTCCCCTTTCTCCGCATCCTCGCCAGCATGTCATTACCTGACTTGTTAATTTTAGCCATTCTGACAGGTGTGTGGAGGTATCAATTTGTATTTCCCTGATGCCGAGTGATGTGGAGCACTTTTTCATGTGTCTGTTGGCCATCTGGATGTCTTCTTTGCAGAAATGTCTGTTCGTGTCCTCTGCCCATTTCTTCATTGGATTATTTGTTCTTTGGGTGTTGAGTTTGATAAGCTCTTTATACTAGCCCTTGGATACTAGCCCTTTAGCTGATATGTTGTTTGCAAATATCTTCTCCCATTCTGTCAGTTGTCTTTTGGTTTTGTTAACTATTTCCTCTGCTGTACAAAAGCTTTTAATCTTGATGAAGTCACAATAGTTCATTTTTGCCCTTGCTTCCCTTGCCTTTGGCGATTTTCCTAGGAAGAAGTTGCTGCGGCTGAGGTCAAAGAGGTTGCTGCCTGTGTTCTCTTCAAGGATTTTGATGGATTCCTTTCTCACATTGAGGTCCTTCATCCATTTTGAGTCTACTTCCATGTGTGCTGTAAGGAAAGGGTCCAATTTCATTTTTCTGCATGTGGCTGTCCAATTTTCCCAACACCATTTGTTGAGGAAGCTGTCTTTTTTCCACTGGACATTTTTTCCTGCTTTGTCGAAGATTAGTTGACCGTAGAGTTGAGGGTCTACTTCTGGGCTCTCTATTCTGTTCCATTGATCTGTGTCTGTTTTTGTGCCAGTGCCACACTGTCTTGATGATGACAGCTTTGTAATTGAGCTTGAAGTCCGGAATCGTGATGCCACAGACACTGGCTTTCTTTTTCAATATTCCTTTGGCTATTCAAGGTATTTTCTGGTTCCGTATAAATTTTAGGATTATTTGTTCCATTTCTTTGAAAAAAATGGATGGGATTTTGAAAGGGATTGCATTAAATGAAGATTGCTTTAGGTAACATAGACATTTTCACAATATTTGTTCTTCCAATCCATGAGCATGGAACATTTTTCCATTTCTTTGCGTCTTCCTCAATTTCTTTCATGAATACTTTACAGTTTCCTGAGTACAGATTCTTTGCCTCTTTGGTTAGGTTTATTCCTAGGTATCTTATGGTTTTGGGTGCAATTGTAAATGGGATTGACTCCTTAATTTCTCTTTCTCCTGTCTTGTTGTTGGTGTAGAGAAATGCAACTGATTTCTGTGCACTGATTTTATATCCTGACACTCTACTGAATTCCGGTACAAGTTCTAGCAGATTTGGGATGGAGTCTTTTGGGTTTTCCACACACAGTATCATATCATCTGCAAAGAGTGATAGTATGACTTCTTCTTTGCCAATTTGGATGCCTTTTAATTTCTTTTTGTTGTCTGATTGCTGAGGCTAGGCCTTCTAGTACTATGTTGAATAGCAGTGGTGCTAATGGACATCCCTGACGTGTTCCTGACCTTAGCGGAAAAGCTCTCAGTTTTTCTCTATTGAGAATGATATTTGCGGTGGGTTTTTCATAGATGGCTTTGATAATATTGAGGTATGTGCCTTCTATCCCTACACTTTGAAGAGTTTTGATCAGGAAGGGATGCTGTACTTTGTCAAATGCTTTTTCAGCATCTATTGAGAGTATCATATGGTTCTTGTTCTTTCGTTTATTGATGTATCACATTGATTTGCAGATGTAGAACCAAATTTGCAGCCCTGGAATAAATCCCATTTGGTGGTGGTGAATAATCTTTTTAATGTACAGTTGGATCCTATTGGCTAATATTTTGGTGAGAATTTTTGCATCTGTGTTCATCAAGGATATTGGTCTGTAATTCTCTTTTTTTGATGAGATCCTTGTCTGGTTTGGGGATCAAGGTGATGCCAGCCTCATAAAATGAGTTTGGAAGTTTTCCTTCCATTTCTGTTTTTTGGAACAATTTCAGGAGAATAGGAATTAATTCTTCTTTAAGTGTTTGCTAGAATTCCCCTGGGAAGCCGTCTCGCCCTGGGGTTTTGTTTGTTTGGAGATTTTTGATGACTGTTTCAATCTCCTTACTAGTTATGGTTCTGTTTAGGTTTTCTATTTCTTCCTGGTTCAATTGTGGTAGTTTATATGTCTCTAGGAATGCATCCATTTCTTCCAGATTGTCGAATTTGTTGGCCTAGAGTTGCTCATAATATGTTCTTATAATTGTTTGTTATTTCTTTGGTGTTGGTTGTGATCTCTCCACTTTCATTCATGATTTTATTTATTTGGGTCCTTTCTCTTTTCTTTTTGATAAGTCTGGGCAGGGGTTTATCAATCTTATTAATTCTTTCAAAGAACCAGCTTCTAGTTTCGTTGATTTGTTCTATTGTTTTGTTTGGTTTCTATTTCATTGATTTCTGCTCTGATCTTTATGATTTCTCTTCTCCTGCTGGGTTTAGGCTTTCTTTGTTGTTCTTTCTCCAGTTCCTTTAGGTGTAGGGTTAGGTTGTGTATTTGAGACCTTTCTTGTTTCTTGAGAAAGGCTTGTGTCACTATATATTTTCCTCTCAGGACTGCCTTTGCCGTGTCCCACAGATTTTGAACCGTTGTGTTTTCATTATCATTTGTTTCCATGAATTTTTTCAATTCTTCTTTAATTTCCTGGTTGACCCATTCATTCTTTAGAAGGATGCTGTTTAGTGTCCATGTATTTGGGTTCTTTGCAAATTTCCTCTTGTGACTGAGTTCTAGCTTCAGAGCATTGTGGTCTGAAAATATGCAGGGAATGATCCCAATCTTTTGATACCGGTTGAGACCTGATTTATGACCCAAGATGTGATCTATTCTGGAGAATGTTCCATGTGCACTACAGAAGAATGTGTATACTGTTGCTTTGGGATGGAATGTTCTGAATATATCTGTGATGTCCATCTGGTCCAGTGTGTCATTTAAGGCCTTTATTTCCTTGTTGATCTTTTGCTTGGATGATCTGTCCATTTCAGTTAGGGGAGTGTTAAAGACCCCTACTATTACTGTATTATTGTTGATGTGTTTCTTTGCTTTTGTTATTAATTGGTTTATATAGTTGGCTGCTCCCATGTTAGGGGCTTAGATCTTGCTGGACAGACCCTTTGAGTATGATATAGTGTCCTTCCTCACCTCTTATTATAGTCTTTGGCTTAAAATCTAATTGATCTGATATAAGGATTGCCACCCCAGCTTTCTTTTGATGTCCATTAGTGTGGTAAATTGTTTTCCACCCACTCACTTCAAATCTGGAGGTGTCTTTGGGTCTAAAATGAGTTTCTTGTAGGCAGCATACTGTTGGGTTTTGTTTTTTTTATCTATTCTTATACTTGATTGGGACATTTAGCCCATTTACATTCAGGGTAACTATTGAGAGATATGAATTTAGTGCCATTGTATTGCCTGTAAGGTGACTGTTACTGTATATTGTCTCTGTTCCTTTCTGTTCTACTACTTTTAGGGTCTCTCTTTGCTTAGAGGACCCTTTCAATATTTCCTGTAGAGCTGGTATGGTGTTTGCAAATTCTTTCAGTTTTTGTATGTCCTGGAAGATTTTTATCTCTCCTATTTTCAATGATAGCCTAGCTGGATATAGTATTCTTGGCTCCATGTTTTTCTCGTTTAGTGCTCTGAATATATCATGCCAGTTTTTTCTGGCCTGCCAGGTCTCTGTGGCTAAGTCTGCTGCCAATCTAATATTTTTACCATTGTATGTTACACACTTCGTGTCCCGGGCTGCTTTCAGGATTTTCTCTTTGTCGCTAAGACTTGTAAATTTTACTATAGGTGACGGGGTGTGGACCTATTCTTACTGATTTTGAGGAGGGTTCTCTGCACCTTCTGGATTTTGATGCTTGTTCCCTTTGCCATATTAGGGAAATTCTCTATAATAATTCTCTCCAATATAACTTTTGCTCCCCTCTCTTTCTTCTTCTTCTGGAATCCCAATTATTCTAATGTTGTTTCATCTTATGTTAGCACTTCTCTCTCGAATTCTCCCCTTGTGGTCCAGTAGTTGTTTGTCTCTCTTTTGCTCAACTTCTTTATTCTCTGTCATTTGGTCTTCTATATCACTAATTCTTTCTTCTGCCTCATTTATCCTAGGAGTAAGAGCCTCCATGTTTGATTGCACCTCATTAATAGCTTTTTTGATTTCAACTTTAGTTTAGATTTTAGTTATTTCTCCAGAAAGGGCTTTTATTTCTCCAGACAGGGTTTCTCTAATATCTTCCATGCCTTTTTCGAGCCCGGCTAGAACCTTGAGAATCGTCATCCTGAACTCTAGATCTGACATATTACCAATGTCCGTATTGATTAGGTCCCTAGCCTTCAGTACTGCCTCTTGTTCTTTTTTTTGTGGTGAGTTTTTCCACCTTGTCATTTTGTCCAGATAAGAATATATATGAAGGAGCAAATAAAATACTAAAAGGGTGGCAAAGACCCCAGGAAAATGTGCTTTAAGCAAATCAGAGGAGACCCCAGATTGGGGGGTGGGGGGAGAGAAAGGGGGTAAAAAAAAAGTTCAGGGGAAAAAAAATTTAAAAATAAAACAAATAAAGAAAAAATAGAAAAAAATATATATATATTAGACTGGTGACTAGAACAGGGTCACCCACTTAATTTTGGGAGTATTTTGGTCTCTTAGAAGAAACTACCTCCCCAAATTTTAAAGAATGAAAAACATATATAAGGGTAAACACAATGAAGCAATGGAATATGTCTATAAAGATGAAAAAAAATTTCTTTTTAATTTCTAAAAAAGGAGTTGCTAAGGTAAGTTGGTTGGGAGAATAAAGAAAAAGAAAGTTGAGAGAATTTGCTAGGGCTGAAGACTAGAACAAGCCCGGTGCTAGATTTAGGGTGTATTTTGATCTATTAGAAGAAGTTGTACCCCAAATTTTTTTAGAAGAAAAAATTGTGTATACAAAAAATAAAGTTAGATACAATGAAGGATAAAATATGACTATAATAATAAGGTTCAAAAAAGATTTTTTTTAAATGAAAGGTATTGTTAAGATAAACTAGTTAAAAAACGTTAAAAGAGGAAAGGGTAAAAGCTTAAAAAAATTTAGCAGAAGAAAAAAAATGAAATTAAAAAAGTTAATTAACTTTGCAAAACTAAAGATTCATGGGGAGAAAGCCATGAATTCCATGCTTTGCTTTCTCCTCCTCTGGAATTCCGCTGTTCTCCTTAGTAAGTGAACTTAGTCTTGGCTGGATTTCTCGTTGATCTTTTGGGGGTGGGGGGGGTGGCTATTGTAGTGATTCTCAAGTGTCTTTGCCCCAGGAGGAATTGTACCGCCCTTCCCAGGGGCCAGGCTAAGGAATCTGCTCTGGTTCGCTTTCGGGAGCTTTTGTTCCCTGAAGGCTTTCCGTAGCTTTCCATAGAGTTCTGGAGGACAGGAATGAAAACAGCGCCTCCCAATCTCTGGCCTGGAGGAGCCGGGGTCTCAGGGCCCCACTCCTCAGTACTCCCTCAGAGAAAAGCGCTCCATCCCTCCCATCTCCCTTGCCTCCGGCCACACTCTGAGCTCACCCAGCCTGTGACCAAGTGTCTCTGTCTCTGGCACACAGCTCCACCTGGAGTCTCGGAACCCCGCAGATTCCTGAGCTCTTCTGGGGGTGGGGGGTTCTCCCCAGATCTTGTGGGATCCCCACTCACAGAGCAGTGGCCTGTGCCATGGGTTACAGTTCAAGGTAACCCCAAGCTGAGAGCTCACTCCTCGGCTCTGTCGGTAGCCAGCTTCCCCACTCTAATACCTGTGAGCTCTGCAACACTCAGACACCCCAGATCCTTCTGTGACCCCGTGGGACCTGGGGCCACATTGTCCCGACGTGGGTTTCACCCCGGTTTAACCTCTGGAACGATGTCCCTCAGTGGAGCAGACTTTTAAAAGTCCTGATTTTGTGCTCCGTTGCTCCACCGCTTGCTGGGAACCAGCCCCTCCCCCCATGGTCTATCTTCCTGTTGCTTTAGATTCACTTCTCCACTGGTCCTACCTTTCAAAAAGTGGTTGATTTTCTATTTCTAGAATCGTTGCTCTTCTTCTCTTTGATTTACTGTTGGATTTGTAGGTGTTCGGAATGGTTTGATAAGCTATCTAGCTGATCTCCTGCTACCTGATGTCATCTAATCTGGCTACTTCTCTGCCATCTTGACTCCTCCCCCCAAAGACCTATTTATTTATTTTTAAGTAATTTCTATACCCAATGTGGGACTCAAACTCATGACCCTAGATCAAGAACTGCATGGTCTTCTAACTGAGCCAGCCAGGAGCCCCCTTAGAGTGTTTTAAACATGTGACTAGAGTTGCTCTTCAATGTGCAAATGTTTCAGAGATGGAAAACAATGGACTTGTCAAAACAAGGCAAATGTAGATTTCTCATTGTTGCATGACCAGTCCTTTCTCCTACACTCTGTAAGTGATGGGAAAGAAAGTTGTGACTTTCAAGGTAATAACAAGAGAGAGCAACTGTGACTTTGATTAGCACTGAAAAGTGATAAGCCAGAAACTCCTAATTTAATATAACACGCTTCCTTTGTCTTCAGCTCTAGATTTTTAAAATGTTTTTCTACAGTTCCATATAAAATGTGAGATACTTTTTTTCTGAGACAAGAGGTGTAAAAGGTTATTCTGTTTCCTAACAATACGATCTTTGTTAAAAACATGATCTTATACATTAATTCATCTATCAAGATTTTCCTCTGCCTAATCTTGTGGCTTAAAACTTTCTCTGCTTACACTCCATAAACCTGGCTAAAAAGGGAACGACAGGGGCGCCTCTGCATTCCACTCAGGTCATGATCTCGGGGTCCTGGGATCGAGCCCTGCATCGGGCACTCTGTTCAGCAAGGAACCTGCATCCCCCTCTCTCTCTGCCTGCCTCTCTGCCTAGTTGAGATCTCTCTTTATCTCTGTCAAATAAATAAATAAATAATCTTTAAAAAAATAAAAATAAAAAGGAATTAACACAAGGACAAAGTCGGGCTGTTTCAAGTAATCTGTTGATAACTACACTGGCTACATTACTATCAGTCCCAATTTGTCAATCACCAAGCCACACTTTGTATACCACGTACTTTTCTTTTTGTTAATCTTTGCCTCCAACGCTTCATTCACATTCAGGGCCCATTCATTGTAAGATTCTGCTCGAAGCTTCAGTGCATTCATCATGGGGTAGAGATCATCCAGAGTGTATCTATACCTGGACATAGAATAGCAGACTTAAGTTTTGACATATTTGGGTTTGGAGAAAATCATACATTTTATATTCAGTATTTCAATCCTGGAACAGAAATATCACTGAGCTTTCATTAAGGATTTAGGGTTTTCCACAGAAAAATATCATTCTTCCTACTCACCTCAGTTTATATTTGTAAGGAGGACAGGAACACAATTCTTTTACATGATGCAGGCAAACAAGCAGGCCAGGTTTACAAGAACAGGAGATGGCAGACATGAAGCATGTGGTTTTACATTTTATACACTGACGCTCATCATCTGGCAACAGCTCAAAATCCATTCTTTCTGAATCAATTACTCCCTAGAATAAAGTGTACTTTAGATATCTCCAAAGGAATATATAATCCATCAGCCCCCAAGACAAACACGCAATAGGTGAGTATTAAGAATTTTTTTAAAAAGGGAGTAGGGGGAGCCTCACCACAATAGGAGTGCATGATTAAAAATGTGTGGAATACAAAGTAACAATGACCTAGCAAATATGGGCAAGGTAAACTACCTTACTTGTTTGGGAAGAATGTCTTTCTAGACAAGGCAGGTCCTTATGTTTGGCCATTTTGATCAGAGTATGAAAACAGTTATTAATAGGACTATAGACTATTGAGATTTGCTCTTTATTCTACTCCAAACTGGCTCTATCCACAGTTTGGGTATAGATGATAAGAGCAAAAGAAATGTGTATGTTTTCTACTTCAGAGGAATTATTATACAGAACGTCAGAGTAATACTGCTAGAGAATCCATAAAAAGAACAAAAGTAAATAAAAGCAAGAAGAAAAGACTATCATGAAGCAATAACTGATGAGAAGATGCTGAGCAGTCAATTAGCTTTCACAGGCAAAGTTATCTAAAGGGATAGTATTTATCTAAAATGTTAGAAATATGTACAAGACACTAAAGTCATAATAAATCATTTCCTAACTGAAACAGTATCAAGTAAAATGAGGTCTTAAACCAATAAATTTTAACTGCAGTTTGTAACACCTAGAGAGTCCTCCCTAAGATATACCTTTTATCACTGAAAGATCAAGCTTTGACCACTTTTTCTCCCTATCCAAACCTGGATCCAAATCCAACTGTGAGAATGCCAGAATCTGATTAAGTCAATTTATGAACCATCAAGCTCCTTTGTTTTACTGTTTTATTCTGTATTTTAACCTTTTGATCACTTCCAGCTGATTACATGGATCAACAAAAACAGAGGAGAGTAAAGAAACCGCTAATGAATGAATTTTGGTTTTAAACTGGAACTGATCAGGGATACCTGGGTGGCTCAGCTGGTTAAGCTTCTGCCTTTGGCTCAAGTCATGATCCCAGGTTCTGGGATTGAGTCCGGCATTGGGCTCTTTGCTCAGCAGGGACCCTGTTTCTCCCTTTCTCTCTACCTGCCACTCCTCCCATTTCGGCTCTCTCACTCTCTCTCTCTCTGACAAATAAATAAAATCTAAAAAAAAGTAAAATAAAAAAATTAACTGGAACTAATTAAAAAGGACTACGAGATAAAAAATGGTTGCAATTTTTATTTAAAATGAGCTTAAGGGGCGCCTGGGTGGCTCAGTGGGTTAAGCCTCTGCCTTCGGCTCAGGTCATGACCTCAGGTCCTAGGATCGAGCCCCACATCGGGCTCTCTGCTCAGTGGGGAGCCTGCTTCCTCCTCTCTCTCTGCCTTCTTCTCTGTCTACTTGTGATCTCTGTCAAATAAATAAATAAAATCTTAAAAAAAAAAATGAGCTTAAGTGCCAACTTTATGGATCTTAGTTAAGAACGAATGATACACAGTTCACCCAATTTTAACTTGTCAATTTCCACATCTGGAAAAACTTGTAAGTTCTCAAAGTTCCACAAATGAGTTACCATTACTGATGTAAGACCTTAGTAAGGCACTTAAACCTTCTGGGCATTGTTTTCCTAATCTATAAAATATCAGAGGAAGGTGAATAAACTTGCTGTTGGTCCATAACAGGCTTCAGAGAACCAACATTCAAGGATTCTATCTAAAAAGTCACATTAAAAAAAAAAAAAAAAATCAGTGTGACTCTATTTGTAGATTCCGAAACAATCTTTAAAAAAAAGCCAATAGAGGGGCGCCTGGGTGGCTCAGTGGGTTAAAGCCTCTGCCTTCGGCTCGGGTCATGGTCCCAGGGTCCTGGGATCGAGCCCCGCATCCAGCTCTCTGCTCAGTGGGGAGCCTGCTTCCTCCTCTTTCTCTGCCTCTCTGCCTACTTGTGATCTCTCTCTCTGTGTCAAACAAATAAATAAAAATCTTAAAAAAAAAAAAAGCCAATAGAACTATTATTGAATTTAGCAAGGTTGCAGAACATAAAAAGTCAATATACAAGTCAATTACATTTATAAATACTAGCAATAAACTGTCTGAAATAAAAAAATTTTAAGGCATCATTTATAAAAGTACCAAAGAACATAAAGTACGTGATTTTTTTTTTAAGATTTTATTTATGTATTTGACAGAGCAAGAGAGCTCAAGCAGGCAGAGCAGCAGAGGGAGAGGGAGAAGGAGAAGCAGGGCTCCCCACAGAGCAGGGAGTCTAATGCAGGGCCTGATCCCAGGATGCTGGGATCATGACCTGAGCTGAAGGCAGTCAGTCACTTAACCAACTGAGTGAGCCACCTAGAAGCCCAAGTACGTGATTTTTAAATGCAAGAAAATATGTGTAAGATCTGTGTGTTGCAATCTACAAAATAAGAAAGAACTCAAAACTTAAATAAATGGTGGATCTACTATATCCATGAATTGGAAGACTCAACATTGTCAAAGATATCAATTCTCCCAACTATATTCATGGATTTAATGGAGTCCTAATGAAACTGTCACAGGATTTTTGGTAGAAATCAATAAGCCAATTCTCAAATTCATATGGAAAGCAAAGGAACTAAAATAGCCAAACCAGGGACGCCTGGGTGGCTCAGTTGGTTAAGAGGCTGCCTTCAGCTTGGGTCATGATCCCAGCGTCCTGGGATCGAGTCCCACATCGGGCTCCTTGCTTGGCGGGGACCCTGCTTCTCCCTCTGCCTCTGCCTGCCACTCTGTCTGCCTGTGCTCGCTCATTCTCTCTCTCTCTCTCTGACAAATAAATAAATAAAATCTTTAAAAATAAATAAATAAATAAAATAGCCAAACCAATTTTTAAAATGAAAAAAGCTGGAGGACTCACACTACCTAATTTCAAGACTCATTACAAAGTTACAGTAATCAAGACCATATGGTAATAGGAAGAGAATAAATGCATAGTTTAAGAGAGTAAAACAGTTTAGCAATAGACCCACATATAGGTGAACTGATTTCAAAACAAAGGTGCCAGGGCTATTTCAACAGAAAAAGAATGGTATTCTCAAGAAATGGTGCTGCAACGATGAGAAATCCATATGTAAAAAAGGGTTATTTCAACCCATACCTTGTACCATAAATAAAAATTACTTGAGATGGATTAGAGATTTACTAGTAAAACCTAAAACTAAAAATTCTAGATGACTAACAGGAAAAGGCCTTTGTGACTTTGGGTTAGGTAAGATTTCTTAAAGACATAAAAAAAGATAAGGGGTGGCTTAGTCGGTCAAGCATCTGACTCTTGATTTCAGCTCTGGTCGGCTCAGGTCGTGATCTCAGGGTGGTGAGATCGAGGCCCACATCAGTGGGGAATCTGCTTGAGATTCTCTCCCTCTCCCTCTGCCCTTCCCACCCCTGCCAAAAGATCCATAAAAGAAACAACTGCTTAACTGAACTCCATCAAAATAATAAACTTCTGCTTTAGAAAGACAGTGCTCTGAGAATGAAAAGATAAGCCACTGACTGGAAAAAATATTTGCAGAACACTTATCTGATAAAGGACTGGTATATAGGATGAACGGACATCTCACAACAATCCAATAAAAAAGGAGGTGGGGGGGAAAATATCTGAACAGTTAACCAAGGAGATAATATACAAAGAATAAATACGTATATACGCGATAGGATGTTCAGTAAATCAGTGGCCATTAGAGAAAATTAAAACCACAATGAGATATCAATACACATCTATCAGAATGTGTCTTAGAGGAAAGTAGCCTAAGAAAATGGTATTTTTATTTCTTAAAATGGTATTTTTTTTTTTTAAAGATTTTATTTATTTGACAGACAGAAATCACAAGTAGGCAGAGAGGCAGGCAGAAAGAGAGAGGAGGAAGCAGGCTCCCTGCGGAGCAGAGAGCCCAATGTGGGGCTTGATCCCAGGACCCTGGGATCGTGACCTGAGCTGAAAGCAGAGGCTTTAACCCACTGAGCCACCCAGGCGCCCCTTAAAATGGTATTAACATGTAAGAATTTTACTAATTTATACCCAGAGCCATGCAATTGGGATTCCAGAAACCTTACCAATTTACGGACAGTTTCTCTTAAAGCCTTCTCATCCTCAATCATAATGGCCATGTCTTTCTGAACAGTTGAAGCCACCACGACATCTAGTACATCAGCCTTGGAAGCCATCTTGCAAATCATCTCATCATGGGAAAATACACAATAGCGGTGGAGCAAGCGGTAATGCTCCACACACTGTCGGCCTAATGGCAGCTGTGTCAGAAGACAGAGGATAATATGTGACATTCATCTTTTTCCTTCCAATTTACAAAGACTTCTGACCATTATCAAATTACCAAAGATCATATTCCAGGTCATAATACATACATCAACCCTACAGCCAGACTCTAAGAGGCCTTGGGCCTTTTTTAATCTTTGCATCTGAAAGATATGGCATATTAGATACCTTAATTAAAAAGCAGTTTAAAAAAGCCAACATACAGTGCTACCTGGCCAGCTCGGTCAAAAGAGCATGCAACTCTTCATCGTGGGGTCGTGAGTTCCAGCCCCATGTTGGATGCAGAGATTAATTAAAGACACTTTTTAAAAAACCCAATGTATTAACAATGTAGTATTAACAATGTCCAGAACAATGTACAATCTAAATGGACATGTGAATTTACACATTCCCTGAAACAACTATGCTGAGCTGGTGTGGTTAAACCTACTTCAGGGAAAATGATGCTCCAAATTACATAATGGAAAATAATTTTAGATATAGGTAGTACTATTACTCAGTAAAGCACCGAAACGAGGTTATAATTTATTAGATTTAACATCACATACTTTAAACGAGATCTTTTTACATAAATGAAAAGTACTAATATAAAAATTCTACTTTACAACTGAAAGCAAGTGCATCATTAAAAAAAAGTTGTGTTGTAGACGATCTAAGGTAGCGTTGTATAGTCTTAAGACAGAACTTTTTGTTTCGAGTTTGCAATGAGAGACTGAATTTTGCCCCCAGGGTAAATCAACACTCATTTATTCATCAAGCCTCACTTTTACAGAAGAAAAACTTATCAGCTGAACTGAGCAGTGTGTTTAGTTTAGTAAAGGCTTGGTTTACAGTGTGGTGCCAAGTGCTTTACCCACTGTGGATTGTAAATAATTTGTAGACCAGCCATTTGAGGAGCAACAGGTTTAAGCATCCACACATGAAAGCTTCTTAAGTATTATATCCCATTTCTGCAGGAAAACAATACATTTGAAAAGGTGCACTACATCATGATTACGTACCCAATCAACAGTGCAGAAGTTAACAGCCTCAGCAAAATTAAAACCTTGATTAAAACCACTGTGGTAGGCTCTTGGAAATGTAATCACAAACTCCCCAGCACACTGATTAGTTCGGTAAACCTAGAGAGACAGAAATTGGGGATTTTTAGTGACATTCATGAAAGACAATCTGGACACAGACTATCAGATGATACTCCAGAAAGGGAGGCTTTTTTCCAAAACAAAAAACGAAAAACAAAACAAAACAAAACACACCAGAACAGAATGTAACAGAAAGAATTACAATAAAATAATCAGAGAGATACTTAATTCTGCCACAAGATGGGAGTAGTATCCCAGATTATGAGGGCTGATTAGTATCTGAACAGAAAACATGGCTTTCACTAGGCTTTGACTACAAAAATTTAGCTACATCCAGAATTAGGACATACCTAAATATAACTACAATTAAGAATATTCTAGGTGTAGGGGCGCCTGGGTGGGTCAGTGGGTTAAGTCTCTGCCTTTGGCTCAGGTCATGATCCCAGAGTCCTGGGATCGAGCCCGCATCTGGCTCTCTGCTCAGCAGGGACTCTGTTCCCCCCACAGAACCCCTCTTCTGCCTGCCTCTCCACCTACTTGTGATCTCTGTCAAAAAAATAAATAAAATCTTAAAAAAAAAAAAAAGAATATTCTAGGGGTGCCTGGGTGGCTCAGTGCCTTTGGCTCAGGTCATGATCCCAGGATCCTGGGTTCCAGTCCTGCATCGGGCTCTTTGCTCAACAGGGAGCTACTTCCCTCTCTCTCTCTGCCTACTTGTGTTCTCTGTCAAATAAATAAATAAAATCTTTTAAAAAAGAGAATATTCTATTATTATTATACCAAAATAGAATCTCCTACCACCAATTAATGAAATTGCACTATTTTTCAAGTATGTCATCCCATAAAGAGATCTTGATTTAGGCCTCACACATCTCCCTCCAACAATTTCCCTTTTCCCACCACCCACTCAAAAACCACCTGTAGTAAGGTAGCAATCTCTTGGATACGAGCCTTTTGCAACGTTTTTCTGGATAGGTCTCAGGTAAGGGAATTAAGTAAAAATACACTACTGGGACTACAGCAAGCTAAAAAGCTGTTGAACAGCAAAGGAAACCATCAATAAAAATGAAAAGGGAAGCTACTCAGTGGAAGAAGACATTTGCAAATGATGCATCCAATAAGGGGTTAATATCCAGGATAGATAAAGAACTCCTACAACTTCACACCAAATAATAATAATAACAATAATACAATTAAAAAATAGACCTAAATATATATTTTGCCAAAGAAGATATACAGATGGCCAACAGGTACATGAAAAGAGGCTCAACATCACTAATCATCAGGAAAATGCATATCAAAACCACAGTGAGAGATCATTTCACATCTATTAGAATGGCTAATATCAAAAAGACAAAGAAATAACAAGTCTTGGCAACGATGTGGAGAAAAGGGAACCTTTGGAATGGAAATCAGTGCAGCCACTGTGGAAGTATGTGAACCCGTGTTCAATACACCATTATTTATAATGGCCAACATATGGAAGCAATGTTAAGTGTCCATTAATAGATGAATGAATAATGATGTGGTATAAATATAGAATGGAATATTACTCGGCCATAATCTTGCCATTCACAACAACATGGATGGACTCAGAGAATATAATGCTAAGTGAAATAAGTCAGAGAAAGAAAAATACAATGATGTCATTTTTATGTGGAATCTAAAAGACAAAAATAAAACCAGAAACAGACTCATAGACACAGAACAAACTGGTGGTTGCCAGAGGGTAGGGGGGTAAGGGCATAGACAGAAGGAAGGGGATTAAGAGGTACAAACTTCCGGGGGTGCCTGGGTGGCTCAGTGGGTTAAAACCTCTGCCTTTGGCTCAGGTCATGACCCCAGGGTCCTGGGATCGAGCCCCACATCGGGCTCTCTGCTCGAGCCTGCTTCCCCCTCTCTCTCTGCCTGCCTTTCTGCCCACTTGTGATCTCTGTCAAATAAATAAAATCTTAAAAAAAAAAAAAAAAAAGAGGTACAAACTTCCGGTTATAAAAAAATAATAAAAATAAGAAGCAAGGATGAAAGTACAGCATAGGGAAAATAATCAATAATAACTTTGTATGGTGACAGATGGTAACTACACTTACTGTGGTGAGCATTTTGCCATGTATAGAACTGTCAGATCACTATAATGTACAACTGAAACTAATGATGTATCAACTAAACTTCAATTAAGTTTTTTTTTTTAAGGTTTTATTTATTTGACAGAGAAATCGCGCAAGAGAGAGAACACAAGCAGGGGAAGCAGGAGAGGGAGAGGCAGGCTCCCTGCCAAGCAGGGAGCTCAATGCGGGGCTCGATCCCAGGGCCCTGGGATCATGACCTGAGCCGAAGGCAGGCGCTTAATGACTGAGACACCCTGGCACCCCCTTCAATAAAGCTTTAATTTAAAAAATCTATATTGCTCTAGGCACACAAATCCTCAGACTGAACTTATGAAATAAGAAAATTAAATAGCTTTTCAATATATCTCTCTCCATCAGTGGTTGTCCAAAATGTAGTTCCTGGACTGAACGGGGAACTTGTTGAAAATGTAAATTCTTGAGCACCACCAAGACCAACAGAACAAGAAAGTGGGGTGAGGATCAGCCATGTGTATTTTTTTTTTTTTAAAGCTAAGGCATATATATATATTTTTAAACATTTTATTTATTTATTTGACAGAGATCACAAGTAGGCAGAGAGGCAGGGGGAAAAGCAGGCTCCCCGCTGAGCAGAGAGCCCGCTGCGGGGCTTGATCCCAGGACCCTGAAATCATGACCTGAGCCAAAGGCAGAGGCTTGACCCACTTAGCCACCCAGGCGCTCCTAGCCATGCGTATCGTAACCTACCATTCAGGGTTCAAATATAGTTAGCAGTTTGAAGACCACTACCCACCACATGAACACAATCCCTCTTATTGCTACTACTTCCTTCCCTCCACCCCAAATCTGCCAAAAATATTCCTTCTCAGAGATCCAAGTTTTAGTTCAAATGGTCATTTTAGGTCCTTTCTAATTCTCCATAGAGTTAATGGCTCAGCCTCCTCGACACCACCATCAAACCACACCACAATGCCATTATCTGTGTAAACACTATCTGCCTTTTCTGGTAGGTTATGATTCCAGGGTCCTGGTATCCAGCCCCGCATCAGGCTCTCTGAGTCCCCAAATGCACAGGTTCACTCATCCATCTCTGTGGTCCAGAATCAAGTTTCAAGGGTTCTTCAATTTAATAACTGAGAACCATTGCCAGAGGTCCCATTTAGGGCAAGTTACTTATAACAAGTCAGAAAGATCAATCAATATGGGGGGGGGGGAATCAATGTGGAAAATACCAATGAGGAGACCGGCATTTTACTGGTCATTATTTTCTAAGCTATTGTCCGTGAATAATTTATAATCCCTCAAAGAAAAATCCTTTCCATCTGCCCCCATTTACTAGCCTGTGAACCCCAAAAGCATTAAATTTAGGTCACAGCAGTATTAGGAATTCACTTTAGCACAGTAAATGTATCATTTACGTATGACTTAGCAAACTAAGATGGACCCCCTCAATTTCATACATTTCAATCTGTCCTCCCAAGATTATCTTCAGAGCATTCTCCAGCAGGAAAGCAGTATACAAGTAAGTGTCACTTTGTATATCAACTGCAGAGGCAGTGTCACCAACAGCACCTTTCAGTCTAGAAGAGACACCCTTAAATCCAAGCCCAGGAGCTTACAATTAATTTTTTCTTTAGGGGCACCTGGGTGCGTCAGTCTCAGGGTCCTGGGATGGAGCCCCCCATGTTGGGGCTCCCCACTCATCAGGAGTCTGTTTCTGCCTCTCCCACTGCCCTTTCCCCCCAACTTGTGCATGCGCTCTCTCTCAAAGAAATAAAATCTTAAAAATTAAAATAACCAAGCAAGCAAGCTTAATTAGGGGTAGAGGTTTAACTAATATCTACCGAGCATGTAAATTATTTCAGTTTATCATTCAGAATTAAGTTCATGTAGATTCCATAAATTATTTTTTTTAAGTATGGACAGAGTATGAAGAATTCTGACACTAGAGTTTAGATATAATTGTAACAGAACCCAGACATTTTCACAGTAATTTATACAGACAAATAACATTAAGGTTTTTGTTTTGTTGCATTGAAAGACAGAAGTTCTAAGGAAAAATTATAGTTTGGAAACCCTAAAATAGACACTGGATAAAAAAGAAACCATCATACTTGTTATTTGCAAAATATGGCCGCTAGCAACCTGGTTATTAGCTGCAACAAATTGGTTTTTATGGTGTCTGAGGATCCAGTCCTACTGGCTTATTGCAATATAGTATCAATTTCCACCAAACAGCTGTTTTTTCTATCCAGTTATAATATGGAACACACATAATTAAATCAACTTCATAAAAAAACTGAGTATCAGGGAAGAGAAGTGGTGGGTTAAGCCTAAGTACAGGAGAATTGACCCAGAACATACAGGCACTTCGTGAGTCATCAGGGTATTGGGGTTCATGATGGTCACAAGCTGATGGAGAAGATCTGGCTGGGACACAAAGAGCTCTGGAGCTAGTTTCTTCATTACATTTTCTAGCTGCTCGGCAGCATACCCCGGGACTCCATACCAGGTTTTTGGCTCACCCCTGGAAACAGATTGTAAAAATAAATCAATCTCAAGAAATATATAAACATCAAATTTCATTAGAAAAAATCAGTCTGCAACACTAACACAAACAAAATGGTTAACAAGTCATGTTTTTCAGACCCTGCTTTGTAAGATTATGCCACAAAGGAAATGTTCAAACTGAGTGTCATTAGAAATGTGATCTGAACATATGTGATGCATTTTCCCCCTTCATATACAGAGTTTAAATGAGAGACTTTCCATCTGAGGCTCCCCTCCTCCCTCCCATTTTTATCTGACTCTTTAGAAAATGTAAATATCTAGAATTTCTAAAAATACGAGGCATCATATGTTAGCTACAGGATATGTGGTTACCACAGTCTCTTATAGCAACTGACAAGGGATGGCAACTCTCCATCTTCCTTTTCCCCTTGTCCATTCTGACAGGCAAGGGTAAATCAAACACTAATAAGGCAATTAGCATTTCCAAAGAGCTCTTATTCTTCAAAGCACTTTAAACTGTCAACCAATTAATCTGTAACATCCTTGTGAGGTATGGTAAATATAATCTTCATTTTACAGCTGGGAGCAATTGCCTAGGGAGGCAGAACTGATGCTCCACATACACTTCCCAACTCTCTCTTTCTTGTGGTACATTCTCAAATTCCTCGTGTGGAGATTTAAGTGAGTTACAGAGCTTCAGATATTTCCGTACTTAGAAAAGCAAAGGAAACGGAGGGGGTAAAAACAGATGTGAAAGAAGACACGGCTTTGGCTGAAGAGTTTAAAAAGTAAAAAAAGTCTGAGTATCTGAACCCCGCCTCCATGCACTTGTGCACTGATGAAGTCCATTCTACTGTGTGTAATGATGCCAAAACTCAGCACAACAAAAAAGAAGCTGGTGGGCCCAAGGAGCTGGAGGGCACTTTGGGACCTACATTCCACTACTCTTCCAAAGGATATCTGGGCTGTCACTGCCACAGAATGGGATTTCTCCATAGGAAAAGTAATGTTCAGTGCTTTTTAATCTTTCCATGAGCAAAGGCTTCTTTCACTAACAGCTGTTTATCCCCTCCCCGGAAACATGTTATACTGGAAAAATAGTATATATGAAATTTCAGGGGATTGATTTGGATTTCCTAGACTCATTAAGAACCACTGCCTTATTAAGATGCCTGGATTCAACAGAAGTGAAAAAACAGTTCGTTACTCTTCAGACACATTTAAAAAGTCTCCAGCCCAGCTCGCATACGATTCATAGGTTATACGGAACTTCTTACCAGTGCAGGTAGTTAATTGAATAGCTCCAGTGGTCTTCAATATGCCAACAGAATGAAGAAAAGCACATTCCTACATACAACCACGGAAGTTTCATGCCACATATATCAGCAGTAATGTGAGCAAGGACAGACTGCTCCATCACCGGCATATTGTTCAAATTCCAGCCACTATCAAGGTACTCCTAAAAAGGAAACAAAAAAGATATAAAGGATTAGCTATGCATGCTAACATTTTAGAGTCTCAATGTTTCAAAAAGCTGGCTGAAAACAGTCTCCCTTAAAATAAAAGGGTAAGGGTTGGAGAAAAGGAGGAGAGACCGCTATGCTAACTTCTTAGATGCCCACAGATGACTTCTGCTCGATTTTGAGCTTAATATAAATAGATTCATATTCATAGTATATACTTTTGAAACTGTATAACCACCCCCTTGTGTTGGCTATAGAGGAAATATAGTAATAAGTCTGTTTATATCAAGTCCAAAAACAGGCAAACTAACCTATGGTGTTATAACTCAGGATAGTGATTGTCCTGAGGGTGGGAGAAGTGGTTGTCCTGAAACAGAGAAGGTAGCAAAATAGGGAGGACAAAAGGGGAACTTCTGGGGTAAGGTCTGGTAATAACTGGTAATGTCCTAATTCCTGTTCTAGTACTAGTTACATGTATGTACTCAATTTGTGAAAATTCAGTGTGCATATGATTATGTATTTTTCTGTATGTATGTTACATTTCAAAAAGGTCTTTAATGGGACGCCTGGGTGGCTCAGTTGGTTAAAAAGGTCTTTAAAAATCTGACTTCTGGGCGCCTGGGTGGCTCAGTAGGTCAAGCCTCTGCCTTCGGCTCAGGTCATGATCCCGGGGTCCTGGGATTGAGCCTACATCAGGCTCTCTGCTCAGCAGGGGACCTGCTTCCCTCTCTCTTTCTGTCTGCCTCTCTGCCTACTTGTGATTTCTGTCAAATAAATAAAATCTTTAAAAATCTGACTTCCTAGTAGAATAGGAATAGAAACCCTCCTAGACGTTTGCTATTGTGGAAAATAATAGACTCATAAACACTAAAGTTCAAAGATAAATTGAGGTCTGGTCCCAATTCCTCAAATTTTCTTCAAGAAGGTTATAGACTGAAGGCAAAGGGAAGTTAAGTAATCTTCCCATATCATCACAATGTACTTGAACAGCTGGGACTAGAATTCTTCTATGGGCTCTTTCTGCTTTTCTTGAAATCATTAAAAATCTAGTAATCAGGGTGCCTGGGTGGCTCAGTGGGTTAAGCCTCTGCTTTCAGCTCAGGTCATGATCTTAGGGTCCTGGGATCTAGTTCCGAATCGGGCTCTCTGCTCAGCAGGGAGCCTGCTTCCCCCACTCTCTCTGAGTGCCTTTCTGCCTACTTGTGATCTGTGTCAAATAAATAAATAAAATCTTTAAAAAAAAAATCTAGGGGCGCCTGGGTGGCTCAGTGGGTTAAAGCCTCTGCCTTTGGCTCAGGTCATGATCCCAGGACCCTGGGATCAAGCCCAGCATCAAGCTTTCTGCTCAGTGGGGAGCCTGCTTCCTCCTCTCTCTCTCTGCCTGCCTCTGCCTATCTGTGATCTCTCTCTGTCAAATAAATAAATAGAATCTTTAAAAAAAAAAATAAAATCAAATCTAGTAATCAAGGGTGCTTGGGTGGCTCATTCGGTTAAGTGTCTGGCACTTGGTTTTTGCTCAGGTCATGATCTCAGGGCCCTGTGTCAGGCCTCCCTGTTCAGTGGGGAGTCTGCTTATCTTTCTCCTCTGCCTCTCTCCCCGCTCGTACTTGCTCACTCTCTCTCAAATAAATAAAATTTTTTAAAAATCTGGTAATCAAAAATGTACTGAAAGTGATCATAAAGTTATTTCAAGTGAACCAAAGAGAATTTTAATTAATAATTCAAGTTCCAACTACATGCATGTTTGCATTAAGGCAATTAATCCTGTATTAAGCACTTTAGATAAGGATATGCGGAACTATTAGGTTTAAATGCAGGTCTCTGCTTGAACTAGAAGTGCCTCCAGGTGAGAGCCTACCTCCTCCTCAGGCGAAAGTTTGATTTTTCCATCTCGGACAGGGAAGCCACTGCCAAATTCCTTAGAGGCAATATCGGCTCCATATTCTACTGTGACATCCTCTTCAATCGTGCTTACCAGTCGCCAAAATTCTTTCTCAACTAGTTCTGTGGGAACCATCTGGAAACAAAACAATGAGGAAGACAAAAAACTGAATTTTCAGAAACTCACAAACTACCCATGACCAATCGGAAGAGATTAGCTAAGTGACGACAGGAGTCACAGAACAACACACCCTACTGAAAATCATACCCATAATATTCCACAATTGATCCCAAGCAGTTTAGACACAGACATTATTTCCTAAAAGCAATTTTGTAACTAAAAAAGTAAGTACTGATTAAGAATTCATGTTCCTCTATTACTGACCTGGCCACTATACTAAAAGGAAGTCAAGGAAAGCAAAATTCTGAATAAAAAATGGAGATGTTTTCGTGTGTGAGAAATGTAATCTATAGCTTGGTAGACCATTATACACTACTAATAGCTGTGTTTGAATGACACTTCATGCTTCAAGATGTGTTCAAACACACTACCTGAGTCCATCATTTCACTCCTTGCCCTTGACCTGGCTGAGAGTAAGGCAGACAACCATGATGAAAAAGAGAGTGCAAAATATGAACAGAAAGAACAATTCCTTTGCAGCAGCCTGCAGCAGTACAAAGAGCCACCAGACGGCGTGTCCAGGATCTGTTGTTAATCTGATGCAAATCTAGAGAAAGGTAACTTAAATGCCTTAAATTTCTGCACCACCACTGGCTAAGCAAACATACCAGGACATCATACAATGTACAAGGGGTCAAAAGAACTGAAACTCAAATGGAGTATAACTTCAATTTATAAGCCCTTTAAGTAAGCAAACATTTTAAGTAACTAACAGCTTATGCTAGTGCTATCAGGGAAAAACAAGTTCACACACACATTGCTGGGTCCCCATAAATGATACAGCCATTAAAGGGGGGGGGGGATGGATAAATAGTCTCATCTGACCTCAGTAAGAATCCCAAGAAAATAATCCAACTAGAGAGATCTAGATGTGTGAAGTGTCTGCTACAGCACTTTGTTGGTAAGTGAGAAAAACACAGTTCAAGTGTCTTTATTAGGGCAGAAAACCATTTAATTCTGCTGCACTCACTTGACGGAATGTTAAATGCTAAATGAAACATGCTTATGCTTCTAAGAGCATAAATGAACTCATCCTAAAGTTTATGATACTAACTTACAACATAACAATATATAAATGTGTTCCCAATGCATAGCATGATGACTGGCACATAAGAGTCATTCAATAAATTGTGAAATTTTCTTTAAGTTACATTTGTTGAACTGAAAGGATTCCTGATAATTTCCTTTATCAACATCCTGTTATTGCTACTGTATGATGTGTGTAGAAAAGACCATCTGTAGAGAAATCAAGTGAAAAATCAGAATGCATTTTAACATTTTAATTTTTAATATCATTTTTAATTTTAACACCATTAAACAAGTTAAAAATAAATGCCAAGTGAAATTGTCTTGATACACTTTTTTCTAACAGTTATTAAAATTCCAAATCAAAGCAGTAGGTATATACATACATGGACTGGCATGTTGAAATAATCAGATTTGAATGCATCTGCCATTTCCCCAAAAGTACGGAGGGTATAGTCCCTGGCTGCTTGTTCAAAGCCAAATGCTTCTTGTGGCTTACTACACTCCTGCCAAAAATAAAAAAGGTAAAAAAGAATATTTTTATTTATATACACATAGTTATATTTTATTTATATATTTTTTAAAAACAGATCAGTAAAATTACTTACGTAGTATTTAAAATATAAAAAAGTCTGGATGGATATACAACAAAATAACTTGTCTATCAATTGCGAAATCCTACTCTCTTTTAAATCATTTGGTCTAAGAATTTTTGCAAAGAACATGCAATGCTTTTTTTAAATGAAAAAAAATTTAAATGTAGTTAGAAAATTTTTTCTGCCTCTTAGCTTGTTTTGTAGCTGTGGGACTCACTGCCAAGACCTCCTTCCTAGTCAGGTCCAGCCCACTCTTTATCATGAGGCTCAGTGTTATCAACTGCTAAATCTAAAACCCAAAAGCAAACAAACAAAAAAAAAATTGTGAAGAAATTTTCTAATACTATCTCTGCTATTAATTCTTACCTGAGCCAAACACTTAGGACACCTCCAGTCTCCCTTGGGAACATCATGGAGAGGGGGGATCAAGCAAAAGGTGTGGTAACTGTCGTCACACCCGTCACACAAAAGCAGCCGGTCTTCATCATTGCCACTGCCACATAAGAGGCAGACATATAGATCCACCTGCAGCAGTGCAAACAGGTACAGAACAAAGGAGCATGAGCTACATTTGATTTTGTGAAATTCGAACAAAATGGATAGAGGCGTAATCTAGTATTCCTGTCCTTCAAATGAAAATGATTCACCTCCCGTAAGAGGTATTTTAAATAAAAATGCTTCACCTTTTTTATAAGAGATATTTTATAATGCTTAATGCATTCCAACACTAAAATCTAATGTCAGAACTTTTTCAGCTATGTGTGTGTGTGTGTGTGTGTGTGTTTTTCTAAAGATTTCTCTGGGGCGCCCAGGTGGCTCATTCGTTTAGGCCTCTGCCTTCAGCTCAAGTCATGATCCCAGGGTTCTGGGATCAAGCCCCTCATTGGGCTGGGCTTCCTGCTCAGTAGGGAGCCTGCTTCTCCCTCTCCCTGCTGCTCCCCGGGCTTGTGCTGTCAAATAAATAAATAAAATCTTAAAAAATAAATAAATTAAATAAAGCTTTTTTTATTTAGGGCACCTGGGTAGCTCAGTCAGTTAAGCGTCCAACTCTTGATTTTGGCTCAGGTCATGATCTCAGATCTCATGCCCCTCTCCCTTTTTTGGAAAAAAAAAAAAAAATAATAAAATAAAATAAATAAAATAAAATAAAATAAAAATAGATTTATTTATTTGAGAAAGAGTATGCATGGGAAGGGCAGAGGGAAAGAAGAGAAGATCCCTTCTGGCTGAGCAGGGAGCCAGAAGTAGGGATCCGTCCCACAGCCCATGAGATCATGACCTGAGCCAAAATCAAGAGTCAGACACTCAACCGACTATGCTGCCCAGGTACCCCTCAGCTGTGTGTTTTAAAGTTTATTACTAAGATATCTAGCTTCCAGTGGCTTAGAGAATGCTAATCTTCTAGAAGAAGAACATGTTCAGTAATAAATTATCAGCTTAACCAAAAATAGAATTTTAAAGAAAAAATTTCCATTTTGCCATGCTTAAAAGGAAAGAAAAATGTTTAAGTTCATTAAAGACATTAAATTACTTTATATTGGGGTGCCCAGGTGGCTCAGTGGGTTAAGCCTCTGCCTTCGGGTCAAGTCATGATCTCAGGGTCATGGGATCAAACCCTGTAGGTAGGAAGCCTGCTTTCCCCTCTCTTTCTCTGCCTACTTGTGATCTCTCTGTCAAATAAATAAATAAAATTTTAAAATAAATAAATCAATCAGGTGCCTGGGGCTCAGTGGGTTAAAGCCTCTGCCTTCGGCTCAGGTCATGATCTCAGGGTCCTGGGATCAAGCCCCACATCAGGCTCTCTGCTCAGTAGGGAGCCTGCTTCCCCACCCTGCCCCCTCTGCCTGCCTCTCTGCCTACTTGTGATCTCTGTAAAATAAAATAAATAAATAAATCTTTAAAAAAATAAATAAATAAAAATAAAAGTAAATAAATAAAATAAATCGCTTTATATTCTAATTAAGGATTCACTGTTAAAAAGTTCCCCCAAACACAGTGATAAAAATACATAGTTATTATATGTTAATGGACTGAGCCCCAAAATTCGTATCTTAATGTCTTTTTTTTTTTTTTTCTCGTATCTTGATGTTTTAACCCCCAGTATCTCAGAATGTGACTATATTTGGAACAAGGTCTTTAAAGAGGTTAAGATAAAATGAATTCATAATGAGTGGGCACTACTACTATATGACTAGTAAGAAGAGATTAGGGCGTAGACAGATACAGAGGAAAGCCACGTGAAGACAGGGAGGAGACAACCATCTACAAGCCAAGGAGAGGGGCCTCAGGAAAAAACCAACCCTCTAGACAACTTGATCTTAGACTAGCAGCCTCCAGAACCATGAAAAAGTAAATTGTTGTTTAGGCCAGTTTGTGATACTTTGCTACGGCAGCTCCTAAAAACTAATACATCACCCAGCAATACAGAAAGCTAAGAATTCAACTACTCAGGAAATCTTCTCAATATTTCTGTTGTAGCAAATAAAAACCTGGGTTCTGATCATTTTCTGATTGTATTTTTTTTTTCTTTTAGTGGTAGGGTGGGAAGGGTATTTATGAATAGAAGAACACATAATTAGAATAATTTCAAATTCCAAGATAAAAAGCACTGTTGTCAAGCTATTCACTGAGCTCTCAGAAGAGGCACAGAAGAAGAAAAGCAAACAGATCCTCTGTAAAGTCCTCAAGCTTTAGGTTTCCATTTGAGTAAATGGCTACCTAGTCCTTCGATTCTTGTTGGGTGCTCAAGTCCTATTCCCCCAACTCCTTTCCTTTTCTCTTCCTACCCTGTTGTAAAGTTGGAAAACATCAACCCGATTTCTGATCTAGCTTTCAGATCATCTGGACGTGACCTAGTGACTTAGGAACATTCCACATATAATCCAGCTCACATTATTTGTCTTTAAACTGCATGTACTCCAGAAAAATGGCTGTGAATGTTCCCCTCCCCCGTATGTTACTATTATCTTCATAACGCATTTGTGAATTTCCTCAATTAAAAACTGATACTATATGGGACGCCTGGGTAGCTCAGTCGGTTAAGCGGCTGCCTTCAGCTCAGGTCATGATCCCAGCGTCCTGGGATCGAGTCCCACGTCGGGCTCCTTGCTCGGCAGGGAGCCTGCTTCTCCCTCTGCCTCTGCCTGCCACTCTGCCTGTGCTCGCTCGCTCTCTCTCCCTCTCTCTCTGACAAATAAATAAATAAAATCTTTAAAAAACAAAACAAAACAAAAAAACTGATACTATAAATGGACATAAAAAGTTCTTTTAATTGTCACACTCTAAACTAGCAGTCCTAAGTAAGGCACAAAAGTGGTTAAAGTGTTTAAACATGTCAACTCACAGCATTGGTGGCTTTTTTAGATCGGCTCTTGGGTTTTTCCTTCTCACTTTCTACAATGTATTCTTTCTTCTCAATGGTTTCTTGCTTGAGGATGCCTTTCATTTCTTTCTCTGTAAGAGGCAATCCGAGTTAGAGCTTCATGTACTACACTTGGCTCACCTTGTTCCCTCACCTCTCCCTCCCCCAAGCACACACAGGACACAAACACAATTTCCTTCTTTTCAATGCAGGAGCAGCACCCAGTGTTACCATGTTCAAGGGCTAGGTGCTGATAGCTTGTGATAAAATGAAAACTCTCACACCATTTAAATGTGGTAATAAATATGGATATGAGTACTTCTGGAGATGTTGCTCAGGTCTGTAGGCTTTTAATAAAATAGGAACTGAAGATACAGTCTTCTTAACATGTTACCAACATATATTATAATGACATATATACTTAGCATGACATATATTGATGAAAGCAGGTTCCTCCTGACCTTAACTGTACTTCCTCCACATTACAGAGTATCCCTCCATAACCTATGACTACTTACTACCCCAATATCCTGGTTCCAAAGACTGACAATTTCAGCTATAAAAGTTAACTATCTGGTTAGCTAACTAAAAACTTAACTTAAAAGTTAACTAACTGGTAGATGCTGTGCTAAATGCTATCCATAGATTACCTTTTGCAACAAATCCATTTCAAAGACAAGAAAATGGACATTAAAAGAAATCAAGAAATATCTACAGTCATACAACTAGTTAGTGGTTAGGCCAGGATTCAGATTCAGATCTGTATTTTTAAAAATCCAACTACTTTCCACTACAACGTACAGCCTTTCCACTAAATTCACCAACCATTAAGAAGAAGCAATTTTATTAACTTCTTCATTTGTATATGCCTGCCCATATAGGATTGAGGACTTCTCTTTCTAAAAGTCTTTCCTGAACTTACCTCTTTCCTGAACTTACCTCTCAGTGAATAACATCAAGCAATGGCCAGCTAAGCAATTATCAACTAAAATTCAGATTTAAAAACCATGTCCGCCTGCCATGCCTGAAATAAACTTATCAGATATCCAGTCAAAGGCACCTATGCTACGCATAAATCACTTTTTTCAATGAATGCCATTTAACCTAATTCCAAAGTAGCAATTAGTGACAGCTGAGAAAGTCATATTTCTAGTATGCAGATCTGTTTACTTCTACTGGTCACTATGAGAACTGGGACATTAACATACTAAGATTTTATTTCAAGACCCAACCCACTGGCTAGTATTCAACAGTTGTAATGTTTTCTTAAAAAATGAATACTTATTTTTACTAATTTACTTTTTCCTTCTTTCCTACTCATGGATAAACTTTCTTACCATTTTCACATTTTGGAGTTGGACAGCCCATTCGTCGTCTCAGGTTATGAGTTCTGGCTTCTGCTGTCTCTTCTGGTTCTATTTTAATATTCATGGCCTTTAAAAAGTTGTCACATACATAAATATTTCCTTTTAAAAAACAAATTTTCTAAAATCCAACTGAAATCTCCAGGTGACTACAATCTTATAAACAGACATTCAAAACATGCTTCTCTCTCCCCACAGAGGTGAGATGTACCCTTAAAATTACTATTATTTAATGAAAGGGAAAAAAAATCTAGTAAGTAAGAAGAGTATCTACACTTTGACAGGTCAGAAAAAAATAGGGAAGAATCAAAGGAACACCCACAGGAACAAATTCGGGGGAGTATCATTACCCCACTGGGTTAGCTCTGATTTTCCGCCTAGAAGCTTCCCAGTTCTCATCTACTCACCTTATGCTTGATTCAGTCATCACTAAGCCAAATCCTTACAAGTTATGTAAATATCATAATTTCCTTAGCCTAGAAAAGTTTGCTGGCTTCTTCCAAAGTTGGCTCGCATTTACAGAAAACTCGGCTGCCATAATAATTTTCTATTAATTCTTCTGTTAAAGTGTTAACACAAGCTACTCTTCTAACATCACTAAAGTATTAAGGATTCCCCTAGCATTAAGTCAGTCTAAATTTCCAATGTTTCTCAAAGTGGTAATACTTACTAATAAAGCAAAGCAACTTTTGTGAAGTTTGCGGAACTACACTTGGCTATTTTTGCCCGTGTTCATTCGTATGTACTCAGGATGTCCACTGCTGACCAAATCCCTCCCAGGGTGCTATTTTCACCCTCTGCGTCTCTCATCAAGGCAAACCTAGGCACCCACAGCACTGGGGCATGTCTTCTAAATTTAATGATCAAGACACGCTCAAACAAGAATAGTTTAGACTAATGAAATCTAAGCATGTTTATGGGCTTCAAATTACCATATTTTCCTATTCTGAGGCAATCTTAATTCAGAAAAATGGAGTTACTAAATTTTTTCTTATCTCTAACTTACCTAAGTTAAAAATAATCCCCTTATTTATATCCAATTCCTCAGGAAACAAGATAGGTATTTTCTTTTTCCTTTTTTTTTCCATCTTGACCAATAATTACTAATAACCAGGGACTGATTTAAATACCTGATTAATGCAACAAGGCTTCCCAGTTCTAAGATGTTCCTAATACATTATTACTGATTCCTAACATTTACATGTCCAATTAAGGTAGGCAAAAACCCCAAACCTTCACATCTCTGTATGGAAACAAGGTTACCAGCAAAATACACCTTTCATAGCAGAAAAATCTTGACGCAAACTGGCTTTCTTATCCGTTCATTCCTCCTGATCATCCCTCATGTTCTTTCATCTTATATATTCAAAGCCTCCACCCCCATGCTGCCTAATTATTTCCTGTATTAGCATAAGTGTCGCCCATAGATTTCATACTCCTTTTCAGGAAGCCTGAGAAAAACAGTTTTCACTATCCTCTAACCTCTCTGTTCAAGAAAAAAGAAAAGTTCCCAGTTCTCTATTCCCTAGCCTCAAACCTCAATAAACATTGCCTAATTTCATCACGGTAACAGGCAAACCAAACACCATCACAATGAATGCCTATTCTTCCAAACTCTGTCAATAAAGCAGCTGTCTGTTCAGGCAGCAGAAACCTAGAAAGAATTCTTCAATCCCTTACTGCTCTGACAGTGCAGTCTCCCCAAGTGTAAAAGCTAGAATACAAACAGCATCCTTCTCTGAGGTTAACAAGGTTCAAAACTGAAGAGCACACGCATGAGAGAAATCCAGTGTCAGACAGACATTGGTACAAGGGCTCAAGAATTCTGTCTGATCAACCTCATGAGGCTCTCACCTCTGCTCTCATGCGTTTTGCTCGTCGGGCTGGGGGGCATGTTTCTGAGGGCTGTACAGACTGCCTCTGGGGAATATCATGAGGTTTGTACTCCTTGTCCTTTGTGTCTGTGCTCAGGCTTGGCTTCTGCAGACACTAGAAATAAAACACAATTTATTAATGAATTTACCCTTTTTTAAGAATTTCAACATATTTTTGCAAAGTATATTTTATAGTTATTTGCATAGATACATAAAAAGTCTGCAATTTTTAAGATCTAAATAAACACAAGTCTGCAGTTACCAATCATATATACACACACACGTAAGAGTTTTTAAAAAATTTAGTAGGTGAATGGTGTTGCTTTAATTCATTTAACTGCTCATGACATCAGGTTATACCAGGCCACAGCAGGCTCAAGGCATTCCCAACGAACCACTTGCAATTATCCCTGCTTGCAACTGTCAACTAATTGAAGGCTCAAACTGTTAGATAGGCTTCTTATAAGTTTCCAAAATAACTTTCCATATTGAGAATATTGATTTTTTATAGTGTTTAGAGTCATAAAATATGGAACCCAATAGGTTTTCTACATTTTAGAATCCTGCAGTTTCAAATATAACTAACAATGTTGTGATCAAAGATATCATCTGAACTGAAAAAAACAGGTAATAAGACTGAAATATTCTCCCTTATTAGTAGTTTTACTTACTTCAACATATTCCTACAAGGTCTAACTCCCAAGACAAAGGCTAATAGGTAGCCCACAGCAATAACTTCCAGTTCTGATCAAACAAGAGTTTCTTCGTGCTTTGATTATTTTTTAGTTTGTTTCTAAACTTGCTGATAAGAGGGCATTTAATGCCAACACAACAAAACACGGTAACATCAAAATATTACCATGGAATCTAATATGAATTTTAAGTAACACTCCTTTGTAACAGGACCCACGAGTATCACAAGAAGCACTTTAAAAAGCAGGTTCCGAATTGTAACCACTTTAGGTATATCATCTATGCTAGAGTAAGACACAGTAAAATAATACTCTTCTAGAACTCCTGGCTCTATAGGTACCATTACTACTATACAGTTTCACTATTGGCTCCTTCCTCCTGACGTTTGCAGAAAAGAAAGCAGAGAAGAGTGGGAAATACAGGAATAACAAAAGCTGAGTAATCATCTAACAAAACCTATTTCTAACATTTTAAAAATATAATACACTATAAAAGAACTGATTCAGATTTCTTGATATTCTAAACAAGTAAATAATCTACCACAGATACAACAAACATATATGTGTATGTGTGTATATACGTGTGTGTGTGTGTGTGTATGCTCATTTTAATTAAACTCATATATTGATTTGTCTGGAAATGTTAACAAAATTAATATGAAATACCACCCTCCATTCCATAGTAAGTTCTCAAATTAAGTACTTAGAGTATATTTAATGAAAGCATGCAGATGGGAATAAAACCTATCATCTAAATTAACCTTTTATGTATTTTATAAACTTTCTATTCGATACCTAACAGTATATGTGATCATGCAGGTAACAAACTGAACTGAATCAAGACACTTTTATAAAGTAGATGGTCAGATATTCAGAGATTAGGAACACCTGGGTGGCTCAGCTGGTTAAGCATCCAAGTCTTGATTTCAGCTCAGGTCATGACCTCAGGGTCCTGAGATTGAGCCCCATAGGGCTACACACTCAGCAAGAGTCTGTTTCTCTCCCTCTCTCCTTCCCCACTCATGCTCACATGCTCTCTCTCTCCCTAAAATAAATAAATCTTTTTTTTTAAAGGAAATTCAGGAGATAAAGGAGATTATATATGTGGTCCCTATCTCTCACAAAATCTATATAGTTCCATAAACGATGGTCTGCTTTGTTCTATAAGGACTTTAAAGATTGAAGGTAAAAATCAAGCTCAGAAATTTTCAGAATAGGCTTATTATTTTTTTTAAGGCGTTATTTTTATATATATTTTAAGACTTACTTGACAGAGAGAGAGCACAAGCAGGGGGAACAGAAGGCAGAGGTAAAGGAGAAGCAGACCTGAGCCGAAGGCAGGCACTCAACTCAACAGACTGAGCCACTGAGGTATCCCTTTTTAAGATTTTATTTATTTGAGAGAGAGAGCAAAAAATGAGAGAGTGAGCAAGAAAGAACACAAGCTAGGGAAGGGGCACAGGACGAGGGACAAGCAGACTCCCCGCTGAGCAGGGAGTCCTAGGTGGGACTTGATTCCAGGACCCAGGGATCATACCTGAGCTGAAGGCAGATGCTTAACGGACAGAGCCATCCAGGTACCCAAAGAGTTTTATTATTTTGTTTCCAAACCACAATTCCCAACACACAACTGATGTGTTTGTTCTGTATCCACTGCTAGTACATGCAGACTAATTTTAACCTTTGAGAAAGTGGGACTGAGAGGTGACTGAAACCACAGCATGAGGACACCATGCTACAGAGACAGAGCAATCTGCTGAGACATTTAGAAAACAAAGAAATACAAGAGGGGCACCCGGGTGGCACAGTCAGTTCAACATCCAACTCTTGCTTTTGGCTCAGGTTGTGATCTCAGGGTCGCGAGATCAAGCCTCGCATTGGGCTCCATGCTCAGGGCAGAGTCTTAAGAGAGTTTCTCCTTCCTTCTCCCTCTCCCACTTCTCCCTCTCTAAAATAAATAAGCCTTGAGAGAAAGAAAGAAAAAAAGAAAAGAAAGAAGAAAGGAAAGGGAAGAAAAGAAAATGAAAATGAGAAACAGAAGAAAACACAGGACTACAGGAATGGAGCCCCTGTGCCACTGCACCAATACATCTCTACTCAACTTTTCTTAAGTTTCCCAAAACTTGCTCTCGGCTTTGGTTCACCCTTTTGCAACAATTCCTTTGCTGGGCATCATTTTTTTCTCTTAATATTAAGACTTTATTTTTTTTAGAGAAGTTTTAGGTTTATTGCATAGCTGAGATGAAGGTGGAGATTTACTACACACCCTGCCCCACCCCCACACAGTCTCCCCCATGGTCGCCACCCCCACCAGAGTAGTGGTACATTTCTTACAAGTGATGAACCTACGAAGTCCACAGGAGACATTAGGGTTCACTTGTGGTGTACATTCTATAGGTTTGGACAAATGTATAATGCCATGGAGGATATTTTTACTGCTCTAACAATCCTCTGGGCTCTGAGTATTCCCCCACCTCTGCCCTCCCTCTTGCCCCAAAACCCCTGGCGACCACTGATCTTTTTACTGTTTCTATAGTTTTGCCTTTTCTAGAATACTATGTTTGGAATCACACAATATATGTAGTCCTCTCAGGTTGGTTCCTTTCACTTAGTGATATATATTTAAGGTTCCTCTCCTTGTCTTTTCATGGCTTGAGATCTCTTTTCTTTTTCTTTCTTTTTTTTTTTTTTAAAGATTTTATTTATTTATTTAGCAGACAAAGATCACAAGTAGGCAGAGAGGCAGGCAGAG